>JAKUCV010007714.1:54815-121587 GCA_028386065.3 Turnera subulata
CCAACCCGGATCCAACCCAGGAGGCGCGACCCGGGAAGGAAACGGGTCTGCAACTCGGGTTTCTCACCTTGGGGACGGTGGCGACGGCGCGACGCAGCGCGAGGATGGGGTTACGAGGCGCGGCGAGAGGCGGCGACTCCACGGGCGTCGGCAAACTGAGCGCGGCGGCGGTAGGGGCTGAGCGGCGACGCGGATGAAGCAGATCCGCGGGTCTGCCGACGGGTCTAAGGCGCGTCAGGGCGGTGGAAGCGGCGGCTCAGCTCGGCGACGACGGGGGTGAGGTCGCCTCGGTGAGGGGAAGCGGTGGATGGCGGCGGTGCGGCGAGGAAACGGCCGGAACACTTCGAGATGTACAGTGATGGAGGCGCCGGGTGACTACTGTTCATCCTTCCTTTTTTTTTTCCTTTTTCCTTATTTTCTTATTTTCTTTTCTTTTTTTCTTTCTGATTTTCTTTTATTTTCTTTTCTCTCTTTTTTCTATTTTCCTGTGTTTATTATTTTTTTCTCCTTCTACATTTTTTTCTTTTCTCTCTTCTTCTTTTTTTCTGATTTTTCTCTTTCTTTTTTTCCTTCTTTTTCTTTTTCTTTTTTTTTTCTCTCTTTTTCTTTTTCCTTTCTTTTTCTCTCCTTTTTTTCTTTCTCTCTTTTTTTTCCTCTCTTCCTCTCCTCTTCCACCGGCTTCTCTTCTTCTTTTATAACTGTAATTTTACTATTAGTCTTGTGAACTCAAATAATACAGTTCGTCCATATTACGGGCGAATCCGATCCGGACCAGAAAATAACCGATACCTCCTTAGTTATTTTCCGGTGTGATTTTCTGAGAAATTTCGAAACCCGAAAAATACCAACTTAGTTCCGAAAAATTCACGGGAAAATCACGAGCGCGGGAAAACACTCGGATTCGAAAAACGACTCCCGATTTACCTTGAATTAATTACCCAAGATTAATTCAACAGTAAATCACGGTAAAACAATTTCTACAGTCCCGGTAAAAATCTAAATTTTACCCGGGCTGTTACAATAGACATCCCAAAAATATATCACGGGATAGACATCCCAAGCATAGACATGCTTATCAAGTAACCCAGAGCATGGCCACCACAAACAGTTTCTAACCATCCGGTCGTACCTCTACTTGCCACGTGACAATTATATTACCATCATTAAAAACAAACCGTAGGGATCGACATCCCTAACCAAAATCCCGGGATAGACATCCCATCCAAAATACCAAGGATCGGCATCCTTGTCACAATTCATTAATTATACCATTACTCTTAATCCGAAAAAAACACAGAAAATCAACACGGGATAAACATCCCAAAAATACCCAACAAGACTTCGGGATAAACATCCCGAACCCAAAACACAGCAAATACAACATCCAACCATGCAATAATCATCAAAACAAAATAACCGAGTAATAAGGCACATGTTGAAGGAAATCCATCCTCACCTTGGCCGATTACTCAACTTCGGAAAACAATGACCGGTCCGACGCCGGCTCCTCGGGAAACTGCCCGATATCCAAACCTATACCCAAAACAATATACACACACATAAATGCACATAAGAGTATGTCATGATGCCAATTTTACGAAATGTACCCATCCCGGTTACTCATCCTTTATTATTTCCATTTATCGAAAATATTTAACCATACGTATATCCGAATATAATTTCGGTACCATACTTTAATTAAAATTCTTTTTCAAAATATTTTCATAAAATAACTATAATTTCCAAAATAATAGTCTCCATAATTTTTCTGGAATTTATAATACATGTATATATTTTCCATAATATTTCCAAATACTTTTCGAAATAATTACATTATCAAAATAATTATATATTTCAGAAATATAAATCATGTATACCATAATTACATATTTTCCCAAAAGGTACCAGTTACCATAATTTTACAGAAAATTAACTACATATTTATAATTTTTAGAAAATATATATACAACATTTGTCTTTTCCCTAATTATACATAATAACATTTTTCAAAACAAAGCATAATTTTCAAGGTATTTATATATATATAACATTTTCTCTAAAATCATAAATCATACTGCCTATATTTTCCTCTAAGTGAATATATATATCTTTTTGAAAATTAAATACCAAAATAATTATATAAACAGATTTATATATATATATATATATTCAAAAAAATAAAACAATCCAACCCGTCAACCCAGGCGCGATCCGCCGTCAAAACGGGTCGAAAACCCGGCCTCACCTCGGGTTCGGCGATGGCGGCGCGACAGGAGCTCGAGAAGGGGAAAGGCGAGCACAGCCGCGATGTCAGGGCGGCATGAGCGGCGCGAGAGCGGCGGAAAACTGGCGTGAAACTGTCGGCAGCGGCGGCAGAAGCGAAGGAAGCAGGATCCACGGGTCGCAGCTCGGGTCGACGACGCGGGACGGTGGATCCGGCGACAGAATGCAACGGTGACAGCAGGGGTGAGGTCGCGCCGGTCCTCCGAGCTCGATGGTGGCGGCGGTGGCACGCGGCGTAGATCGGGCCGGCGTGCACAGTAACCCAAGGAAGGTGGTAACTGTTCATCCCGTTTCCAGATTTTCTTCCTCCTTCTTTTTTTTTTCTTATTTTCTTCTTCTTTTTCTTTTTCTCTGATTTTCTTTTTTCCGAATTTCTTCTCTTTTTTTTTTTTGATTTTCAGTTCTTTTTCTCCCTCTCTCTGTCTCTCTTTTTTTTTCTTTTTTCAGTTTTTTTCTTTTTCTTTTTCTTTTTCTTTCTTCTTTTTTTCTTTTCTCTCTTCTTTTTTTTCTTTTTCTCTTTTTTTCCTCTCCTCTTTCTCTCTTTTCTTTTTTCCTCTCCTCTTCCACCGGCTCCTCTTCTTTACAAAACTGAATTTTTTACTGTTTATCATGTGAACTCAAATAATATGATTCGTCCGTATTACGGGCGAGTCTGATCCGGACTAGAAAATAACCGATACCTCCTTAGTTATTTTCTGGTGTGATTTTCCGAGAAATTCCGAAACCCGAAAAATACTAACTTAGTTCCGAAAAATCCACGGGAAAATCACGAGCGCGGGAAAACACTCAGTTTCGAAAAACGACTCCCGATTTACCGTGAATTAATTACCCAAGATTAATTCAACAGTAAATCACGGTAAAAAGACTTCTACAGTCCGGTAAAAATCCAAAATTTTTACTCGGGCTGTTACAGTGCGGCCCGTGCACAGTAACATGCTTGTGCACAGTACGAACCGGCCCGTGTACAGCATAGGTCTTGGGCCAGGCCGAGGACCCGTCGGGTCAACCCGGACCGACCCGCGACCCGGTTGCAGAAGACGGGTTGCGTCTTCTTCCTTGGGTTTACCCGCAACTGGCGCGGTGTGACGAGGCAGGGCGGCACGCGGGGAAGCAGCGAACGGCTGGTGCAAGGGCAGGGCGGCAATGTGGCGGCAGCGTCGGTGTGGTTGTGCCGCTTGCGGGGAGGGGCATGACGCGGTGGTTGCCGTCGACGGTTGCAGCAGGGCGCGGCGAACTCGAGGCGGCTGCAGCTGCTACGCGACGAAAGGAAGAGGGGATGATGTTGGTGGCGAGATGCGTGGACAAAGGGCCCGGCGACGTTCCTGCTGCAGGTGGCGCGTGGAGGCTTGCGGCTCTGCTGTCGCACGCGAGGAGGACACGATGGCGGTGATGATGCAGCAGGAAGGTCGGCGCGACGGCGGGCAGGGAGGAGAATGAAGGAGGTGGCACGGTGGAACAGATGGTGATGGTGTCGGGTGGTCTCGGTCACGGGGAAGAAGGAAGAAGAAAAGAAAAAAAAAGAAAAGAGATGGGTGTTGCAATACGACGGCGTGGGATGAGGGGGTGTGTGTGTTTTTCTGGTTGGTTTTGTGGGTGAATTTGTAGGAAAAAGAAACGAAGAAGAAGAATTGGGTTACAGGCAGGAGCAAGGGTGTGTTGTGCACTAGGAAGCAGGAAGAAAAGAAAAGGCAGAGGTGATATCACGGGTATCACAGGAGGCAAGCACGGGCGACACAGGCGGCCTCAATTATGCAGGCGTGTCCAGACTGGACCAAAAATTAGTTATTTTTTCGGTGTGATTTTTATGAGGATTTCGGGACCCGAAAAATACCAAATTTGGTCCGTAAAATCCAAGGAAAAATCCCGAGCGCGGGAAAAGACGCTTGATTTACCTTGAACTAATTACCCAAGATTAAATTCAAAGGTAAATCACTGTATAACGACTTTTACAGTCCCGGTAAAAATTCAAATTTTTACCCGGGCTGTTACATATTTATTAATTCGTATTTATTTTCAGAAAATAATTTTGTGTGATTAATTTTTCAGGAAATATGGTTTTCTAAAAATAATAATATTTAGTAATTATATTTTGGCAAGAAATATATTTTATGGAAATAATTTCGGAAAAATACATATATATGATATAATTTTTAGGAAAATTATATTGTTATTATTTTGGAAGACAAAGTATAATTATTCTATAAAAAATATTTAAAGGAGAGTTTTAATTAAAATATGGTACCAAAATTATATTCGAATATACGTACCGTATAATATTTTCGGTAAAAGAAGATAATATTGGATATGAACCGGGATGGGTTTATTTCGCAGTATTGGCATCATGGCATACTCTTATGTGCATCTTATGTAACTATACATTGTTTTGTTATATAGGTTATGATATCGGGCAGTTTCCCGTGGAGTCAGCTTTGGACCGGTCATTACCTTCAGAGTTGAGTAATCAGCTAAGGTGAGGATGGATTTACTTCGATATGTGTCTGTATTACGCGGTTGTTGTGTTTGATGATTATTGCACTGTTGATTGTTGCATTTGTTGTGGTTTGATTCGGGATGTTCATCCCATTGTCTTGATTGTTGTCGGGATGTTTATCCCAGTATCTTGATTGATTTTTGGATGTTTATCCTTGTGTATTTTTGGTATTAAGTATAATGGGTTAAATAATAATTTGTGATAAGGATGTCGATCCTCGGTTTTGGATTGGGATGTCTATCCCGGTATTTTGGCTAGGGATGTTGATCCCTGAGGTTTGGATTTGGATAATGATAATATAATTGTCACGTGGTAAGTAGTGGTACGACTCGATGGTTTAAGACTGTTTTGTGGTGGCCATGATCTGGGTTACTTGTGATAAGCATGTCTATGCTTGGGATGTCTATCCCGTGATTATATTTGGGATGCCTATCCCTGGTTTACTATTTTGGGATGTCGATCCCTGGGCTCTCTTGGTTTTGATCTGGCACCCGAAATATGTTGAGAACCAGGTCTGACCCCTAGCTTGTCCGTGACGGGGCCCAGAAAGATAAAATTGGAAATTGGATTTTTGTTTAAGTCTTTTTGGTCTTGGACCAGTTTTGGGTCGAGTCTTTTGGTTTGGTATATTTTGGCGGTTTTTGCTTGTTTTCGACCTTGAGTAATTTATAGTGTTGCATATTAATTGTCTATCCATGGTTGGTGGGCACTTCGGACTCACCCCTCACCTGTGGGCTTTCATCCCGTAGGTTGAGTTATTTGTGGTTCAGGTGTGATGCATTCCAGACAGGCTGCGACATTATCCCTTGGACAGGACTTGGATCCATAGTTTGCATCATGTGTCGCATACAGTGTCTTTGTGAGTTATTAGGTCTTCCGCTATGCTATTTATTGTTATTGTTGGGCCTTAGGCCGGTTATGATGTTATTGATGATCTCAGGTTCGGGTGATATGTTTTGATGTTGGGCCGAAGGGCCAGATTACCTGATGTTTATAATTTAGGCTGTTAAGACAGAGTTTCTATTGTATACACTGTATGCTGGGCTTTGTTTGGTCGGGTCGATACAGTTCCGGCACGTGTTTACTATGTACGGTAAATACGGGTCGGGGCGCTTCATAAAATTCGACACAAAAAAATATGAGAAAACCAAAATTAATTTTTTATCATGTAACAATAATTTAAAATTATAAAAATTCTAAATTATGTTAATTATTGCATATAAATAAAAATTATATGTAAAATAAAAAAATTAGAGATGGAATAAAAGATTAATATAATTCTGATAGAATAATGTATTATAGAAAATAAATAAAAATCAATTTCTATGAGTTTTTTTTTAAACATAGTACAAAAGATCACTATAGATAAAAATTTAATTTATATAAAAGAAAAATAAAAAAGGTAATTATATTAAAAATCTTTCCATATATATTGACGGATAATATTATTTTTCATATTCTAAAATCAATAAAAATTATGGTATATACTATATGTATCATGAAGGTTTTAACCAAAATAATAAAAATACATGAATTGTTATGTAAAATTATAAAAGATGAATAAATAATTTATAAATATAAAAAAATCACTATTATTTACCCTTATATTTTTTTCATAATTTATTTTAATTTATTATTCTTTCCATAATTTGGAAAATATTTTGGTGTTAATAATAATGAATTTTAGAATGTCGTCATAATAATATATTACTATATCATGTCGAAGTACATTAAAAAAGCTATAATCTAATTTAATAATTTCTATTTACATAATTTATTTATTACTTTTTATTTGAATAATTATTAATATTAAAAAATAATTATATTATATACTACCGTACTATGTGCATCGCAACTAGTAGAACTTTAAAAATCTTATATTGAGTAGATATTGGGTTGGTTTAGGCTTTTCTACTTGGAGAATTTCCAGTATTGCGGGTTGATTGCTTCATTAGCTTTTTTTTTTTTTAATGAAAAAATTGCTTTATTTGTTGATGATAGCAGGCTCATGTCTTGTCAGATATGATGACATCTTGATGCTTCAAAACTATTTGGACAGATTTTTACATGTTTAGTCTGAACATTTGGCAGACATGATCCACTGATACGAAGGATACTTTTGTCTAATTCATTAGCGAATTGTCATATCATTGGATACGCGGGAGCAGATGGGAGATATGAAAGAAAATACTGGAATTCTATATACTTCCTTTTTATCCTGGTGTTCTTCGCCACCTCACCAAAACCATGTTTTCTTTGATAAATACCACTAAAAAAAGCAACTATACTCTACGGAGAAGCTGTCATATTATATGTGGTCATAGTGTTGTTTGCAATCAATTGTTCTTAGCCTAAACTTTAGACAAATGAGCACGTAATCCTTCTCTAGTCTTCCATCTCCCCCTCCTCTTCGTTCTTCGTACTAAGGGATAAATGATATAGTATTGTTTTCCTGTGGAACTTGTCAACGAGTTGGAAGGAATTTTGATTATTTTCAACGATGGTTGCATATCAAAGTATCCCTTAGCTTTTGTTTCTTTTAGTTTTTGTTGCCACCCACCAATTTCAATTATGTATGAATCATGGGGAAAAATCATGAAAACAAAGTCACAAATATCCCCAATTCATTATAACGATTCTCAGAAATCAAACACACAGCAAGGCCGTGGTGTTTGCAAACTATATAATTCCAAGGAAAAAACGGGTGATCCACGTCACCCATCCACGTCTAGTTTATTCATGAACTTTTTGACCAAAAAGCAAAAACGAAGAAGAGAAAGGAAAAGAAAAAAGCCAGCCACGTCAGACCTTCCGTGGAGTTCGATCCGTACGGACGGAAGCGTTAACACTTCACTTTTGGTTTAATTCTTTTTTTTTTAATTATTATTTATTATTTATCTCGTCCGGTAGCGGAAGTGTATTGTTTTGTTTATAATTACAAATTAATGAATTATACCTCGGACTTTGGGGACCCAACCAAACACCGATCACGTGGGCCCTAAATTGGACCAATACACACACGAAGAAGCCCAAAATCACACAAACCCTCTGCCCTACCCTTATATATGTACCCATGCAAACCCCCGTCTCTTCCCCTTCCACTCACTGACACCAACACCCACCACCTCAGTTAGGGTTTAGTATAACGCAACCCTCTCTTCTCCTTCTACCTCTCTCCGCCTCTTTTTTTTTTTCTTCCATTCTCCGCCATGGCCATCAAGGTCAAGAAGGAAGCCTATGACAAGAAGCTGTGCCGTCTCCTCGACGAGTACAACAAGATCTTGGTTGTCTCCGCCGACAACGTCGGTTCCAACCAGCTCCAGCAGATTCGGTCTGGCCTTCGTGGCCACTCTGAGATCCTCATGGGCAAGAACACCATGATGAAGAGATCCATCAAGCTCCACGCTGAAAGCACCGGCAACTCTGAATTCGCCAACCTCATCCCTCTCCTCGTTGTAAACCCTTTTAACTTTGATAGTTCTTTTTTTACTCTCTCTCTCTTTTATGGTTTTTTTTTTTCTTTCTTTCTTTCTTTTCGTGTTTGGGTTTTGTTTGTGGGTCCCTACTTGATAGAAAGTTCTGGTCTTGTTGAGATCTGTTTGATTATTGGGGGTTTAGGGTATTTCTGTTATTTTCTTTGGACTGCAGGGGTTTTGATGGTTTTGTAGTTGTCTCTTCATATCATGTTGTCATTCCCGTTTGATGATGGGTCCTTTCCTGTGTATGTATCAGGGAAACGTGGGCTTGATCTTTACGAAGGGTGATGTCAAGGAGGTCAGGGACGTCGTTGCCAAGTACAAGGTATATTAAGTTAAATTGTTGTTTTCGATCAATTTTCCTGTTTTTTTACATGCTTTTTATGCTTGTATATATAAATAGTTCTGGTTGTGGTTCTCTAACCAGATAGATAAGGTAAAAAGGTTTTAATTTTGAGTCAAATTAAATATATATGTGTGTGTATCTCCGTTATGCTGAGGTAATAACGGAGGTAGGTTGTGTTTGAGGGACGTCAACTTATAATCTCATGTTTTAAAAGAATATATTAGTGTGATCACTGAAGACAGTGAACAATGTCTTGAAGTATAATTTATGGGTTGTCGCCAACTCTATTGTGGGAAGTGGATTTTCCCTTATGATTTGAGAAATCAGGAGATGAACAACCTTGAATATGTCTCATCTGACTTTTACAATTTTGCTTTGATCTTGAGTTTCTAAGCAGAAGATTTAAAAATATTACTGCTTGAAAGGTATACGATACATCGGCCTCCACTTTTGAAGTAGTGGTCATGGTCATCTTTACAACTTTGATGTAGTTACCTTACAAGTGTTTGTCTGCATATCCCGTAGCGCATCCTATTATCGCATCAATTTTATCCGCACTAAGTTTGAGACATCACGCCACGTCCTTACAAACATTTGTGAACCTTGTGTCTAACCTATGCTTAAACAGGTGGGAGCTCCTGCCCGTGTTGGTCTAGTTGCTCCAATTGATGTTATTGTGCCGGCAATGAACACCTCACTCGATCCCTCAAACACATCTTTCTTCCAGGTTTGATACACATTTACTGTATGATTATGAATCCTGTTTTTATTGGTTGCAGCAATCTCACACTATGCTTTTCAGGCGCTGAACATCCCAACCAAGATTAACAAGGGTACTGTGGAAATTGTAACCCCTGTTCATATCGTTCACAAAGGCGAAAAGGTGGGCTCATCTGAGGCTGCTCTCCTTTCAAAGCTTGGGATTCGACCTTTCTCTTATGGTCTGATTGTCGCCTCTGTCTATGAGAGCGGCTCAGTTTTCAGCCCCAAGGTCCTCGATCTCACAGACGAAGATCTCATGGCAAAGTTTGCGGAGGGATTGTCCAATATTGCCGCACTATCTCTTTCCATCTCATTCCCAACGCTAGCTGTCGCCCCTCACATGCTCATTAACGGCTATAAAAACGTGCTAGCTGTTGCGTTGGCCACCGAGTACTCATTCTCACTGGCTGAGAAAGTCAAGGAATATTTGAAGGTAAGGTTTGGTTTGTTTTTTTGTCATTGGCTATTGTTTGTGTTGTCATACGTTATTTTTTTGGCCTTCCTTAATTTGCTCGATATGCAAAATTGCAGGATCCAAGCAAATTTGCTGCTGCTGCTGCTGTGGTTCCAGCTGCTAGTGTCACTAGTGCTGCTGCTGGCAAGGTGGAAGAAGCAGCAAAACCTCAAGAACCTGAGGAGGAGTCTGACGATGATTTGGTTTTTGGTTTGTTTGACTAAGTGATGTTTATTCACCGGATGTTCGATGATGGTGATCTTTCTATCTGATATGAATTGTTATTTAGAGGATGTGAGTTATATTATTTAGAGGTTTTAAACTGTGAGCTCAAAACTTACTGTGAGCTGTTTTGCTGTTATATGGTGGATGTTTACATTTTCAGTGCTTCATTAATGGGGTTTTTCTTTTGTCGTTTTACATTTGATGATGGCCGACGAAATCACAAGAAAAAAGAGGTGATGCAACACGACATTACTTTGGATGTTTAGATAACGATGTTACACAACAATAAGTCGACACGGTATCCTCGAGAATCATCTATATCAAATAATGGTATCTTACTAATAATTGTGACAAACGAACACCTACCAATTTTCAGTTTTAAGTAGCAGAAATCAAAAACTTTTTAGAGTCCCAAATCCAACTCCTGGAAAAAAAAATGTACAGAAAAGTTTCTAGCCATTTTTATATTCTCTTTCTCGGCTTTTGCGTCTGGAAATTAGCTTAAAATTTCAATAGCTTTGGCAGAGAGGATATATTCCCAAGGTACTCGTTTTTTCAATAACTAGGTTTTGTGCATGTGCAATGTACATGGTATAGCATTATTTTTTAAAAAATTATCAATATTTAAAGTTTTGTTTTCCAAAATTTAATTAAAATAATAATTTAAATATTAATGGTTAATAATAACATTCACCAATGTAATAAAAAATAATAACATAGTTTAAATAAAAAAATCATAAAAGATTATGTAAATATTAATTATAGTAAAGTATTTTATAAGGTAATAATAATAATTTATACATCCTCTTCTCCAATACAAATTAAACTTCCTTCTTTTTTCATTCTTATATGTTCTTTTCATTTGCTTTATTTATCTTTATTAAGAAGATATAATCTTTACTTTGACAATTGATGAGCTTTTGAATGCACACTGCAAAAAAAAAATTAAATAATTAAAATTTTCAGTAATTATTAAAATATGTTATTCAATTATCAAACTGTTTAAATTATTTTTCTTAGTGTTCGAAACTGTTATATAATGAGTTTCATCCGAATAGTGGTTTTGATAAATACTCTATTTTTTATGAGACGTTTTTTTTTTATTTTTAAAATTGGTATTATTTTTTCCTTTATTCTCTCTTCCTCTCTTCACTGCACATATTGATCATATTTATTTTTATTTTTTTGTGTACCATTTATGCCTTCAATAGAATTTTTTACACAATTGTTAATATTCTATTATCTTTTTTATATATTTCTATTATTTATATAAAATAATTATTTTTTTGAATTATTTACTTGCATGAATATTTTTAATTTATTACCTTCACCTACCTCCATAAAATTTTTATACCAATATACTTTTCACTAATTCCTGCTCAAGCACCCGTTCTTAGCTGCGGTATGTCAACATGTGGGATTCCTTTTAGAACTCGTCTCCTTACCTATCTTCTTAGCAGACAGCAGGTACCCTCTCTTCTCGCATCTAATCGTACTGAGCCTCTCATGCGGGTCCCACCTGCTGACATATCGCAGAAATTTTTGGCGAAGGACCCCTTTGCCCCTGGTCTCCTTCTATCTTGCGGCCGCAGGTAGGGGTTAAATGGGATTTTCCCTCCTTTGTTCCGATTACGCTGAAATTATTACTTATTAGAATAGCTTAATACGATTTTAATTGATAATCTGGTATGGCTTACATGTGTTTTTTGTTAGTTGTGCCTTTCTTTGGGTATGTTCTTCTGCGGTACGTTCTTCTTTTTATATAGATTTTTAATATTTTATATTATTAAATTTTTGTGCCTTAGTGGTTTTATATATCGTGTAGATATAGATATAGGTATAAATAGATTGAGATAAATATAGATAGATAGTATAGTATAGTGAAATTGGACAAATTGATATTGGGTTAGCACTCGGATTGTGATGGGACAAATTGGTATTGTGTTAGCACTCCAGGTGAAGTTTTAATTGATTAAGATATCAAGTCTATATAAAGAAGAAGGAAACGAAAACATTAGAATAAGTTTTAATTGACTAAAATATATATCGTACTATTTAATTAATTAGATAATAATGTATGTAGATGGTCCAGGAAAAACATTACATTAGTGGGCGTGTTAGTGATGGACCGTTAATAAAATTCATATATAGTTTTTTTTTTCCCCTATCGGATAAAATAAATTTTTCTATCATTGTCTTCTTTTTTTTTATATAAACATTGTCTATACCATGAGTTATTAAGAATAGTTTTTAAAATGACTATTAAGCCATTAATTTAATAAAAAAAGAAGGGTATTTTGCTATTTCAATTTCGCAAGTTTGGGTCACTTCGTACTTTTATATATAGTATAGATGATGAAGCATGGCTGTGGTTGTTTGACGCATGTATTTTAATAATCTGCTGCTTTCTTTTGTTTGTGTTTGAGCATGATGCATTTGGAGACCATACTATTGATTATGGCCACTATTATGGGAGCTTTTGGCTTGTTGTTAAGCCTAATTTTGGGTACCCTCTTGAGTTAACACAAGATTTTGAAGACGGTCTTTTGATGGCCTGTGGAAGATTAACGGTGGTTACCGGCATGAAGCCACTTCAGTTAGCTTTGGTGGCTTATCGAGCATCATCTCGGCGTGCACTTATTACCCCTTACCTGACAATCTAATTCGTAAGATTGTTGTTTCGCATGGATGGACCTTGTTGTATCTCCTTCTAGTAAAAGTAATTACACATTTAGTTATGTTATTAGTGCTAATTTTTGGTTTTAGCTTGTTATTATGAGTATTAGTATATGATATTTTTCAAGTTCCGATTTGGTTCAAGAATTGTAAGTGCCTCGTATTCGCTAGCTACAGCCTACAAATGCAATATAATACCGACTAAAGCACATACATTGGGCCTGATACCCAAATGGTCTGGCTCAATTGTAAGCCCAGGAACATACATCACCATTCAATATTTCTTGGCTCGCTAATGGCTTGGCCAGTAGTGAGCCTATACTCGATTTCTTTTATAGAGGTTATTTGTACAGCTTGAAGGTTTAGAACTTGAGGCAACGGTTAGTTATGGTCCATGAGGGAAGGTATCGCAGGAAAAATATTACTTGTCACATGACAAAACAAATCGCTCCAATGTTAGGCTCCCGCTTAACTGGAAAGAAAAAAAAAAAAAAAACGGAGACCACAAAATCTCCTTTGTCTAACGTGATAGCACAATCTCAGGCATTTGCCGGGGAACTGGATAATCAGACTACTACCTCAATAAAGAGAGGAATGGATGCTGCAGGGCTGTAGAGATTCACTCAAACTAGACCTGGGAAAACGGGTATTGACACGACAACCCGACACGAACCAGACACGAAATTAGCAGGTATAGGTCAGAGATTTTCAACCCGTTCAGTTAAATGGGTTGACGCGACACGACACGAAAATTAGTAGGTCAGGTCGCGGGTTGACCCGCCAACCCGATGGGTACCTGTTTATGACCCGATTATATTTAGGGTATAGATATTTTACTAATTTAATATAAGATTTATTTAATATTTAAGAAAATATTTCCATAAATGCTTTAAAATATTATTATATTATGATTCTATAATTTATAGTTTTATTTAATATATGAGAAAATCTAATTATATGTCTATTTGCTTAAAAAATACAAAGACTTGTGTAAAATAGAAAATTTTCAAACTGATTTTTTGGCTTATTAGACTTAATAAGTAACCCGTGAATCAACCTGAACCCGACATGATAATAAGCGGGTTGGACACGACACGACACGATTATTAAATGAGTCGGGTCGGGTTGAAGATTTGAAACCCGTTTACCTATTCAACCCGACACGAGAACACGAATTGCCAGGTCTAACTCAAACAAAACAAAACCGTAAGGACTGAATGAGGTCTTTGGAAAAAAGAAAAAAAAAACTAGTCCTCAACATTTACACTTAGTCCCATAACCCTCTAATCCGAAGACGAGCAATTGGCAAAGATTGGCCCATACTACTACACAGGCCCTTTAAACAATAGATGCAAGTTTGGTCGAAAAGCCCGCCTAAAGCAGGGCAGGGCAAGGAAGACATGGCAATTGATGTGGCTGGCTGGGGTGAAGGCGAGAAGAGTTGGCTATGGCTTTGGGATGCAACTGCTGCCACACCGTTTTGTCGCCTAGTAGTGAAACTGAAAGCACCCGTTTCCTCTCCCTTTTGGCGTGGTACTATTTGGCCTTACAATCCTCCTACTAACAAGAATATATTGTTCTAAAGTCTCTAGTGACTCTCCACTAATAACTAATAAGAATATATTATTCCAAAGTCTCTGGATTACTGCTACAAGAAGTCATAGCCGGCAGAAGGTGGACTGGCCTTTTCTTTTCTTTTTTTTTTTTAATCTGAAAAGGATTATATTCATTCAAAACGTGTTTACAAAATATCAAGGGAGTTCAACCCAGGTTACTGGAGTCAAGCAAAAGTGTAGCCCTAATTACGTTAGAGGGATCCTGAAATGAAGTATAACCTTGAGGGAAATCAAAAGCTAACTTAGTCTGCACATGAGTTTTCCTCCCAAGTAAAATCCACATTCCATGGATTCTGCAAAAGAATCTTAATCTCCCCAAAAAGATTATCTCTTTTTCGGACAATAAAGGATTCATGGATTTAATCCAATCCACTGCAGCAGCTGAATCACAACATTCCACAATAAGATTAGAACAACCTCTATTTCAAGCATCCATCGTGCCTAGAACTATCTATCTCCACAGTTATGCTTTGATGGGTGTACAACTGCCCAAATTCACAGCAAAACTCCCAACCCATGCACCAGCTGATGCATTGCCAAACTCCCTTCGCATTGCTCTATCTGCATTCAACTCCCACACCATCCATTAGGAAGAGATTTTGTTGGGCATCTCTTCTCAAAGGCCTAGAACTACCCCTGACTTTACATGCTAAATCCCATCCATGATCCAATTCAGCCGCGCAGTGAAGAATGGATCGTGTAGGAGTTGTCATCCAGTTTTTTCCTCTCCAAAAACTAATTTATTTTCTCCACTTCCATAATTTCCAACACGCAGTTAAAGGAAGAATTACATGCCAATTTTTCCTCCAAAATTGCACTTTGTCTGGGTCTAAGTTGATAAATAACTACTGCCCTGAATTCGTGGAGAAAAATTGATTCAAATGTAATTTATTAATCATCAACAATAACCAAATATCCCTTGCATAAAAGTAATTTTTTACCACATGCAAACATTCCTCTTACAAGCTATTAGAGATAAGCTGGTATCTTTGAGCTCTAATCTGTTTTGTCAAAAGTTGATTGTGACCCAGAAGCTACAAGAAAGAACAGATGCGGTAAGGACCGCTCCATTTCCATATTCTCTTGCAAAGAGCTAGGGGAGGACTTAGTTGTACTTCATCAAAACATTAAAGGCTGAAGCAATTGTAAAATTTCCACGAACGCCAGGAAACCATATTGGTTGATCAGCACCTGGCTGTTGGATACGGAGGGATAACAGCCCAAAACTTAGAGCAAATATCTTGTGACAGGGACTGATTAAAAATACAGCAGTCCCATAGCCCATCTTCAGCAACCATATCAGCTAGTATAGTATAGCATCAAGTAAACGAATAGGAATAGGATGTGGGGTGGTGGACTGGCTTTTTTTATTTTGCAGGCAACACATATTTAGAGTTCCTTCAACACATATTTTTTATAAGTCTATACTCAATAACTTGAAGAACGAGGAAAAGAAATTTCAGGGCAAAATAGTCGCTCATTTTTTCTGATGGCTCCGAATCGCAAATAATTTGACAATGAGCATAGAACGCCGTGGAGAAACAGCAATAAAATTGTGAAAGGAAAATGCAGGCTTATGTGTCTTCTTCAAAATGCTAATTTGTAGCTACTCTTAAAATTTCCCGCGCCGATTTGATACAATACAATGGTAGCCTACTAGAAAGAAGACAAAAGATTTAATAAGAAATTGAGATTGGGATGTGAACCAATCATTTTGCGTAATTACCACCGGGGGTGGTGGCCCAGTGGCAAGGCCTTAAACCTGCCATCTCTAAGATTCGGGTTCGAGTCCCGGCGCTTCCAGTCAAGCCTCATAGTGTGATGCGGTCGAATATGGCCTTCCACACGGTGAGGTGCTGGCCGTTGAGCCCGGTGATTCCCCGGTATTATGACGCGTAGCAGGTGAGGATGTCCGCTGGTGCCCCGGTTGGGCGGTCTCTCCTATGAGGAGGGTCTAATGCCAGGATGTAACCGGTATTGACCGGGGCCTGGACCGACGGGGCGATGATGACACCACTGATGCCTTTTTTTTTTCTTCGACAAAAAAAAAATCATTTTGCGTAATTAATGAAAAAAATATCTTGGAATACCAATTAGGGCCGTTAACATAAGGCGTCAGGTACCACATGCAATGCAAGTGGCCTTATCATTTCTGATGTAAACAAACACTGATCAGCAGCAGCAGCAAAATTGGGTGGGGTGGGGTGTGCCAGTTTTCTCGTTCTCTCTGAGCTTTCATTTTGGACCGTCAATGCCTCACCTCTTCAGCTCCAACTAGATACTTTATTTTGTAAAGTAATATATTTGTCCTTTTCAATATGACATGACAATTAATTAAATTAAAGGAATAAAAATACAAAAGGTTGTACAGGTGCTGTTTTTGTTGTACAAATACAATAAATAATGCTGGGAACGATAGTCTGGTATATAATTAATGAAAGAGCATCGAGTGATGTTCTGGAAAACATTGTCATATGCACAAGAGGTATGGGAGTATGGATTTTGAGGGCTTGTTTGATGAAGATATTGTTCTTTAATAATATCAAGCTACGGAAATGGACGCATATGAATATCGTTTCTTTAAGTTGCATGTAGAAGACCACCGGGGTGGTGCCTTCAACCTGCCATCTTTAAGACTCGGGTTCGAGTCACGACGCTTCCAGTCAAGCCCTATAGTGTGATGCGGCCGAATATGGCCTTCCACACGGTGGGGTGCTGGCCGTTGAGCCCGGTGATTACCCGGTATTATGACGCGTAGCAGGTGAGGGTGTCCGCTGGTGCCCCGGTTGGGCGGTCTCTCCTATGAGGAGGGTCTAATGCCAGGATGTAACCGGTATTGACCGGGGCCTGGACCGACGGAGCGATGATGACACCACTGATGCTTTTTTTTTAAAAAAAAAAAGTTGCATGTAGAAATATTCTATTAACAATTGAATAGTAATTCATTTTCACCTTTCTGCAAAATACACGCACATGCTTGTTTTCCTCCCAAAATCAAAACGTGTCATCAACAGTGCCTCCCTTATCTAGCTTGCATTAGTCATGCTTGTTTTCCTCCCAAAATCAAAACGTGTCGTCAACAGTGCCTCCCTTAGCTTGCATTAGTCGGGTTAATGCATAAAAATATCCCTTAATTTTTTTTTATTTTCATCACTGTTGTCCCTAAAGAAAGTATTAGGTAATTTGTATCCCTCAACTTGTGCCTAACCGAGTGGAGTTGTCCAATTACCTGCAGTAACAGGTTTCGAATGTGAAACCTACCTACTATTAAATAAAAAATTATTTTTCTATTGTATTTGTTTTCCAAGTCAGATTGGATTTATTTTTTCTGAATTTTTTTAAAAATTGAAAAAAAAATATTATAATCGGAGAAGGCACAATGATTAATTGGATTTATATAAATATTTTTTTGTAAAATATGAAAATATTTTTAATTAAAAAATCAAAAAATGATTAATTTAATATCTAAATAAATTAAATAAAAATATTATTTATCTGCTATATTTTATTTAAATATGGAAAAAATTAAAAATTATTTTTTAAATATGAAAGATAAATATTATATTTTTTATTTTTAAAATATGTGATAATATTTACCCATTTTTAATCAAATATTAAATTTTTTATTTTTCATCCATCAACACAACTTTAAATACTCCAACAAAAACTAATTAATTGCATTAATTTAATATCCAAATATTAATCAATCGGGAAAAAAAAATCTCCTCTCCTTCCTCCCCATCACGTCGCCGGCCAAAACCTCCACCCCCACAACTTCAGCCGCAGCGCCAGCTACTGCCAGCCCCATCACCACCCGCTGCCGCCACCCGGCTCTCCTGCTCCTACTGCTCCTCCCTCACCCACTCCCACTGCTTAGAGAGAGAAGATCCCGAGGTCTCTCTCGCCTCTACTTAAAAAAATGTTGCTTGTAACGACCCGGGTAAAATTTTCGTGATTTTTACCAAGTTGTTTTGACTTTTACGGTGGTTAATAAAATTTTATCGCGGTTAATCAAGAATTTTACCAATCTGAGTTAATTTTTATTATTTTCACTGATATCTTTATACTCTCAAAATTATTATTATTGTTATTATTGTTTCAATTATTATCACTTTTACCATTATTATAAATATTTTCCAAATCAACATTAATAATAAAACTTATTATCATTTTGCCGGGAATAATCGACCTTCGGAACATAAACCCGAGAGACACCGATACCTCCTAACGTATCCTGTGATTACCGTACCTCGTCTCCAAAGCTGAGCCTTGTTCTACGTTTCAAGTATTTGTTTTATATAGATTTTTCTATAACGTTTTCCCGTTTTGATTACTATTACTATTATGATTATTATTTACGGACATCGTTCATCATTATTATTACCATTATCATTATTTCTACTATTATTATTAATCTTCTTATCGTTTCACTAACATTATTCTTACTACTAGTTATTATTATTATTATATTTATATTATTACTATTATCTTCCAAGATATTATATTCCAGAAAGTTATTAATTAAAATTTTAGAGAAAGTATATCTCTTATCTTACTATATTTAATAAATTTACTTTTGCAATTCAATTTAGAATCTATTGGTATTTAATAGTTTTAAAGGGATTTCCTAAAAATATATTTTGGAGGAAAAGTTATATTTATGTATGGAACACAGATTTTACTGTCGTTTTATATGTTGACGAGGCACAAATTATTAACCGACAATATCCTATTTCCCTTCCTCTTTCTTATATTTTATTTAATTCTCCACTTCTTCTCTTTCCTCCAATTTTCTTCAGCTGCCGGCCCCATCTTTCCTGTTTCTTCTTGTTTCTTTTCTCTTCTCCCTTCTATTTAATTTCTTTCCTTTTCCCAATTTTCACACATCTTCTTCCACACCACCGCTCCCACCATGCTTCTCCTTCCTCTCCACCAATACAACCACCACCACCCTCTTCCTGCTTCTCCTTCCTTCCTCCTTCAATCTCTTCTCTGCCGCTGCAACCACCGGCCCCTCTCCCCTCAACAAACCGATCTATCTTTCTCTTCCCCTCTGTCGCCGCCGTTGCCTCCCCTCAGCCCACCTCCTTCACCCTTCCTTCTCTGTCTCGACCACAACACCTCCTCCTTGCTCCTTCCTTTTTCCTCCTCGACCTACTACTGCCGACAACCACATGCCGCCGCCGCCTTGTTCCCTTCCTTTTTCCTGCTTCTCCTCCCTCTGCCTCCTTTTCACCTCTGCTCGCAGCCGCCACCACAAGGCGAGCCGAGCCCGACCCACCGAGCAAAGGAGCGACGCTGTCGCTTTTCCCTTCTGCTTTGCTCGCAGACGCGCCGTCCGTTGTCTCTTCTTCCTTCTGCAACTCATACCACCGCCGTGGCAGTCGCCGCCCCGATCGGTCACTCGATGTTGCAAGCGTGGGTGAGTATCTGACCGCTGCCTTGTTTTTCTTTTGTTCCTATTTCTGGATTAATCGTCTGGTAGCTGATCGGAATGAGTTTGGTTGCTGTGATCTGTATTGTTGGATTTCCTTTCGGATGGTGTTGGTGGAGGAGCTGGCAGTGGGTATAATGGAGCTAGTTGGGTGTTTTAGATGAAGACGAACAGTGGCTGAAGGTTGATTGGGCTGTTGTGAACAGTAAACAGTATGCCTTGGAAGTGTTGAGGCTTCTGTGAACAGTGTCTGGCCGGAATCCGGCGAGGTTTCGGCAGTCTCGGGAATTTTCCGGCGAGCTCGGAAACGAACCTTTTGGGTAAAACCCGAGCTTTGGACCATTTTGCATCATATTGACAGACCTGGACTTTGCAATGACGATAATTAAAAGAACAATTAATTAACTTAATTTAATTAACCTATACTTTTTATTTTATGCTTTGATTATCTAATTATGTTTTTATGAAATTATGCTTTATATATTTAGTTTATGCTTTTGTTAATTTTATGCTTTTATTTAATTTTCCGATTGGGCTATTAAAAAGGTCCAAAGCATTTAATTTTCGGTTTTAATTTTATTTACGTTTTACTTGGGCTCGTAAAAGGCCCATTGAATTTAATTTCTAGTTTTATTTATTTTAATTGGGCTAATTATAATTAAAGGCCCATAATTTTTAATTTAATTAAGTCTTTTATTTATTTAATTCGAAGTTGTTTCTTTATCTTCTCCGATGGACTAAACGCAAGTGAAGGTCCCCTGGGCTTAATTTCTTAATTATGCTTTAATTTATTATTACCAAGTTTCTAATATGTCCAGTTTCCGTCTTTCTAGGCTAAAATAATAATAGGCCATATCCTATTTCATTTACCAATTTTATTCTTATATATATAACCTATACAAAAATTATTTTAAGGCTAAACTATATTTATTATCAGAAATACTTTATTGACGGTAATATTATTTTGAAATATAAATTATTAACAGTTATATTATTTTCGTCCAATGATCTTGTTATATATAAAATCTAACTACTTAGTATGTACAAGTTTTGAATTGTTATATTATTAAATAACCGTTGTATTTTATAACGAGCTATGGTATCGTTATTATTTTTCTTCTATCTATAATTCTCGGTTATATAGGTGTATATACTACAACAATGTTTTATACCATATATAGTATATATTAAATTCTTTCCGATAGTAATATTTCCTATTTGATGGGTTATTGTCAAATATAATATTCAAATATCATTTTCACGTATTTATCGTTTCCACTATTTTATAATCATTGGCTACTAAACAAATACGTATTTATTACTATTTTAATCGAGTATAAGTACTTTATGGAATATTATATACTTTATAATATGATTTCTTATATATGATTTAAACAACGTATTTATATGTATGTATTTTCTTGTCATAAGCGACCTAAGGGCCGCGATATCGGCTTGGGCGCTCGGTTTCGGTTTTTGACTTAAGCAAGTACACTTAATATAACCGTTGGATTAAATTAATTGCCACCAAGTCGGATGAACTGTTTGGTAATAAGATAATTATGGAGATACTAAAATGAACAGAAAAGCCGTCTAATAAGTGTTAAATCGGTATCATGCATAATCATTTTGTTGTGCATTATAAGTGATTATTGTGTTTCTATATATACATATAGGGTATCGAGGTTTGACCGGATAGCAGTTTCAGAGACACTTCAGGTGAGGATGGATAACCCTTGATATGTGCCCGTAATACTGTGTTTGTTTTGTTGCTTGATTGAACTGTTGAGATGAATATTGTTGGTTGATTGACTGCTATGATGTTGTTGTTGTTGTTGATGTTAGACTGTGATATTGGATTTGTGATATTGTGTAGAGAATAATGATGAACTGGTCTATGTGGATAATTGACGAAAGAATAATGAGTATTGGAAATGGAATTGGAATTGAAATTGAGATGATGATATAATTGTCACGTGGAAAGTAGTGGTATGACTAGATGGTTAGAGGCTAGTTCTGTGGTGTCATGGCCGGTTTGGTATGGTTGTTGGGGATGTTTGAAGTGCCCCGACCCGTATTTACCGTACACAGTAAACACGTGCTAGAACTATTCTTATTGATAGAACAGACAGTACATCTCAAACATAGTTACATCAGCAAACCATATAATACAACTGTCACCCATACTCGGGACCCATTATTCAATCCATAAACAGTGCTCAACAGCAGCAACAGATAGTATTAATAGTAATATAAGCATTACAGGAAAGCAGCAACATAGCATCATATATCACACAATAGCGGAAGACTTATATGCACATGCAGCGGAGGTATGGATCCGGAGTCAGGAGGAGAAGAAAGCAACAGCCATCGGACGTCGTACCTGAACTACGAAACAACTTAACCTACGGGATGAAACCCCGCAGGCGAGGGGTGAGTCCGAAGTGCTCACCGACGAAGGATAAACAGTGATATGCAGGCAACCGTAATACAGTAAAGCAAACACAAACAAAACAACAGCATATCTCAAATAAGACTGAGCCAAGACCAAAAGAATACTATCATAATTTCCAATTTTATCTTCCGGGCCCCGTCACTAGACAAGCTAGGGTCGTACCAGGTTATCAATTAATTCCGGATGCCAGGTCAAAGAACCATTCCACATTCCAAACCCGGATATTTGGTATATCCAAACCACTGGGTATTCGGTATACCCTAACCTCAGGCACCAACATGCCAACCGGATATTCGGTATATCCGAACCACTGGGTATTTGGTATACCCTAACCACAGGCAACAAGCCTAACGGATATTTGGTATATCCAAACCACTTAACAACATCCAAACCAAATAACCGACCATAGTATCCCAAAATTAATTTTCAAACCATCGGGTCGTACCACTACTTTCCACATGACAATTATACCATCATCTCATATCAATTCCAACTTCCAATTTCCAATTTCCATTTCTCAATTATCCACAGTCAATAGTTCAACATCAAACTCAGCATAATATCCGCAGAACAGTCAATAGTTCAACATCAAACTCAGCATAATATCCACAGAATCAATATCACGGTCCAATAATCACAACAGCAAAATTCACAGCAATCGAAAACCAACAGTGAATATCTCAGCAGTTCAATCAAACAACAAAGCACACAGGTATTACAGGCAACATAACAAAGTTTATCCATCCTCACCTTAGCCGATTATCAATTATGGAAATGTCCAGCGAATTCCAAGTCCGGTTCCTCAGCAAGTTGCTCGTTATCAACTCCTATATCAATCAAATAATATACACATATAAGGTGATATGCAAATGCTATGCTAATACTGTGTACCGAAAAATAAATACCGACTCGGCTCGGTCATTCTCCCGGATTAATTTTCCATTATCATCATCATTCACCATTTATTATCAAGTGTCAAATACCATACTATACTTATTCCTGTACCCGGATATTATTCCGGTATTTTGTTACCTTGATAATACCCTTTCCAAAAATTATTTCCTCAAAATAATTATTTTCCAAAGTAAATAAATCATCTCATATTTCCATATTTTTCCCAGAATTATTTTCCCAAAATATCAACCTTATTACTGTTTTTCTTCCATTTAATTTTCCCAGAAAATATTTTATTTTTCCAGAAATTATTTAAAGCCAGATTTTCTCTTTTTTTTTTTAATTATTATCCAGACTGGGCCAAGTCCAAGCCCAGCCCAAACCCAGAAGAGCCCAGGCCAACAGGTCCGACCAGGCGCAGCAGGCCCGGACCGCGAGCCCAAGTCGAGCCCATACGTCGGCTCGGCTGCACCTCAGCCTCCTAAACCCCTCAGCCCAACCCGGTTGTAGAAACGGGTCGAGCTTGACCCATCCATGACCCCATCCGGGTCTGCTCACCTTAGCGACGGTGGCGAGGCGCGAAGCGGCATGACGGGACGAGGCGGGGCGATGCGAGGGAGCGCGACGAGGAGGGCACGACCGCAGGTGGTGCTTGTCTGCGGCGGCTGTGTCGGTTGCAGCGACGAGGAGGAGCGAGGGCGGGCGGCGTGAGCTTGGCACGACGGCATCGTCGTCGATCCGTGACGAAGAGGAGGGCGGCGGTGTCGCAGCAGGGTGGTGATGGAGAAGAGGGTGGTGGCGAGTGTTGGTGGTGGCGACTCCGGTGGTGGTGCTGCCGTGAAGAAAGAAGAAGAAAAGAGAAGGTGGGGGTGATGGTGTTGTAAAACGACGGCGTGTAAGGGCTGGGTGTGTGTGTTTGTATATTTTTTTTTATTTCTCTTTTCTGGTTTGAGATGTGTTGCAGTGGTTTGCCAGAGGAGTTTTGCAGGGAAAGGTTGTTTTTGCAGGTGAGGTTTGGTAGAGTAGAGATGGAGGTGATGATACGAAGGCATGCAGAAGAATACAGTTTTATAGGCAGCTAAAGCACTGGCAATTCACAGGTATAACAGGAAATGGCGGCTGAATAATTGAGTTTAATTATGCAGTTACTATGCTGCATGTGAAGTGTGACCCGCCTGGACCAGAAAATATTCAATATACCCACTTATCCTTATTTTTGGTCCGTTAACTCGAGGATAAACCCGGCTTTTCCGAAGATTCCTGGACCCGAAAAATTCCAACTTTGGTCCGTAAAATCCGCAGAAAAATCCCGAACGTGGGACAGGGCTCGGTTTCGGAATCCGATGCTCGATTTACCATAATTTAATTACCCAAGATTAAAATCAATGGTAAATTACTGGAAATTTTTACCTGGGCTGTTACAATGTTGATCCCGGATGATGTTGTTATTGGGATGTTGATCCCGGATTTGTTGATATTGGGATGTTGATCCCGGATTGGTTGTGATTGGGATGTTGATCCCGGATTGTGTTTTGGCCTAGCATTCGAAATTAGTTAATAACCAGGTACGACCCTAGCTTGTCCAGTGACGGGGCCCGGAAGATAAAATTGGTAATAATAATAAATATTCTTTTGGTCTTGGCTCAGTCGTGTTATGGTAGATTCTTTGTATTGTCTTTGCCTGTATTTACTTCGAAAGTATTATGGTTGCCTGCATATCTCTGTTTATCCTTCGTCGGTGAGCACTTCGGACTCACCCCTCGCCTGCGGGGTTTCATCCCGTAGGATGAGTTGTTTGTGGTACAGGAACGTACGAGGCAAGCTGCAGTGTACCCACGGGCAGGACTCGGATCCATTAAGTTGCATTTCGAGTTTTGCATATGTTGTTTATAAGAATATAAATGCTTCCGCTGTGCTAATGTTGTTATTAAGATTCCCGAAGTCGGGTGTTATGCTATTGTTGTTGGGCCGTTGGGCGGATTTTTCTGTTGTATTACACAGTTTGTGCCATGTGTCGGCACTGTTGTTCGGTAAATACTGTATGCTGGGTAAATTTTGGTCGGGGTGTTTCATTGCTCCTCCTACTCTTGATGGTAACCGGTCGGCAAGGGCTCTCTTCTTCCTTCACCGACACTGTAACAGCCTGGGTAAAAATTTTGGATTTTTACCGGGACTGTAAAAGTCTTTCTACAGCGATTTACCGAAAGAATTAATCTTGGGTAATTAATTCAAGGTAAATCGAGCGTTGTTTTTCGAAACCGAGTCTTTTCCCGCGCTCGAAATTTTTTTGTGGATTTTACGGACCAAAGTTGGTATTTTTTGGGTCCCAGAATTCTCAGAAAAATCACACCGGAAAATAACTAAGGGGGTATCAGTTATTTTTTGGTTCGGACCGGACTCGCTCCATAATGCAGACAAGCTGCATTATTAAGGATTCACATGTGTACAGAGAAGAAAACAGAGGAAGAAAGGAAGAGGAGAGGAAGAAAGGAGAGGAAAAAGAAAAAGAGAGGAAAAAAAAAGAGAGAAAAAAAAAAGAAAAAGGAAAAAAATAAAAAAATAAAAAAAAAGAAATAAAAAAACAGAAAAATAGAAAAAAAGAGAAAAAAAAGGAAAAAAATAGAAACAAGAAAAGAAAATAGGAAAAAGAAAATGAAAAAAAATAGAAAAGAAAAGGAAGAAAAAGAATAAAATAGAAAAAAGGAAGAAAAAAATAAAACGGGTGAACAGTGTCACCACCTTCCTCCTTCCGGTCACTGTACATGTCGAGGAGCTCCAGCCATTTTCTCGCCACACCACCGCCGCCATCGAGCTCGCCCGTCGCTGACCCCGTCCTCTTCCGTCCACCGACGCGCCGCCAGGGAGCCTAGACCCGACGAAGATCCGACGGGTCTTCCTTCCCAGCGCCTCCTGCCTCCTGCAGCGCCGCCGAGCTCAGCCTTCTACCGCTCCTTCGCGTCGCCCTCGTCCGCCGCTGCTGTTGGCGTGCTCGCTTCCCTTCCTCGCGCTCTCGCCGTTGCTGCAACCCGAGGTGAGACCCGCGTTCGACCCGTTTCCTCTATCGGGTCGCGCCTTGGTTCTGTGGAGTTTGGGCTGGGTTGTTTGGGTTGGGCTGTGTGGTGTTGGGCCAGGCTGGGCGTGGGCCTGTGCTGGGCTGCTGCCTTGGTCTGGGCCGCACTATTCATGGCCCAGTCCGATTTAATTTTTTTAAAAAAAACAAAATATATATATGTATTTATTTATTATTCAGATATTTAATTTTAAAAAAAATATATACACTTTGGGGAAATTATGATCAAATTAATTCTGGTATTTTGTGGAAAATATAAATATATATACTTTGATAAATAATTAAGTTTTGTTTTGGAAAAACTATTATTAATTGGAAAAAAATATATATATATATACCATGAAAATAATTCCTGGAAATTTTATATATATATTATTTTTCCTGGAAAATTATGGTTGTGGTATATATATATATATGTACTTTGAAGAATAAAGGTAATTATATTTTGTGTTGGAAAATATTATTACATATTTAGAAAAGATAAATACTATATATATATATATTATTTTTTGGAAATTATAAATACGTTATTAATTTTTCTGGGAAATTATGGCGATTATATTTTTGGGAAAAGTATAATTAATTTATGAAAATATTTTGAGAAGGGTTTTAATTAAATTATGGTACCGAAATTATATTCGGATATACGTACGGTATAATATTTTCGGTAAAGGGTAATAATAAAAGATATGTAACCAGGATGGGTTATTTCGCAGTTTTGGCATCATAGCATACCGATTATGTGCATTTATGTGTATATATTGTTTTGTTGTATAGGTTCGGATATCGAGCAGTTTCCCGAGGAGCCGGCTTCGGACCGGTCATTGTCTCCGGAGTTGAGTAATCGGCCAAGGTGAGGATGGATAACCCTTGATATGTGCCCACAATACTGTGTATGATTTGTTGTTTGATTGAACTGCTGAGATGATTATTGTTGGCTGTTTGACTGCTATGATATTGTTGTTGTTGTTGGTTAGTTGTGTTATTAATTCGTGAAATCTGTGCTGTGATAATTGTTGAACTGATGATTGTGAATAGTTAGTGATATGAGATTGTTGCTGGTTGAGTCTGTGGATTAATCTGAGATAATAGAAAATTAGATAATTAATGAAAGAGTAATGGAATTGGACTGTATTTGAGATGATGATATAATTGTCACGTGAAAAGTAGTGGTACGACTAGATGGTTAGAGGCTAGTTCTGTGGTGTCATGGCCGGTTTGGTTTGGTTGTTGGGGATGTTGATCCCAGATTGGTTGTGATTGGGCTGTTGATCTCGGATTTGTTGATATTGGGATGTTGATCCCGGATTGGTTGTGATTGGGATGTTGATCCCGGATTGTGATTTGGCCTGGCATCCGGAATTAGTTAATGACCAGGTACGACCCTAGCTTGTCCAGTGACGGGGCCCGGAAGATAAAATTGGTAATAATAATAATAAACATTCTTTTGGTCTTGGCACAGTTATGTTTTAGTAGGATTCTTCTGTTGTGTTGTTGTGTTTACTTCGAAAGTATTATGGTTGATTACATATCTCTGTTTATCTTTCGTCGGTGAGCACTTCGGACTCACCCTTTGCCTGCGGGGTTTCATCCCGTAGGATGACTTGTGTGTGGTACAGGAACGTACGAAGCAAGCTGCGGCGCACCCCTCGGGCAGGACTCAGATCCAATAGCTGCATCAGGCTTTGCATATGTTGACATTAAATTAAAAATTGCTTCCGTTGTGCTATATTTTGGGTCCCCGAGATCAGGTGACGTGTATTTGATGTTGGGCTGTTATTTCTGATATTTACATTATTTGTACCACGTGTCAGCACTGTTGTTCGGTAATTGCTATTTAGTGGGTAAATTTAGGCCGGGGTGTTTCAGACACTTTGCTGGCGAAAGCAATGTTAACCTCGTGGTTCTCGCGCGCGATGGCGGGTGGCGTCAGGTTCTTCCTCGCGACGACGATGGCGGTTGGTTGGGCCTCGGTTGCGTGGTTCTTGCCAGCTCCTTTCGCAGCGACGACGCGCGACCATAACTTTTTATAGATCCGGCTTGAACCTTGTCGGTCTGGCTCAAATTCAGGCCAATCGGGCTTGTCCTTCTCTGACTACCCTTGTTCCTATTGGGTCCACGGCGGCGGGGGTAAGGGAGGAGTAGGACTGGTCGGGAGCTTGTTGGGACAGTGGTGCTTGTTTGATTTGTTGGGCATATTTAATTCTCTTTTATTAATTAATAAATTGGTCAAAGTTTCTTTAAATTTTTAGTTCTAATGATTTTCGAAATTAATTACTTACCTTAATTATAATCTAGATTAATTAGAATTGAATTTTTTATTTCCAATTATAAATAATGATTAATTTCCTTTTAAAATTTTTTCAATATTTTCCCTAATAATTTTTAAAAATTAATTTTTTTTATAAATTAGATTATTGGGGTGGGAAAAATAATTTTTTATTCAATAGCAGGTGGGTCCTATATCCAAAACCTGTTACTGCAAGTAATTGGACAACTCCACTCGGTTAGGCACAAGTTGAGGGATATAAATTACCCAATACTTTTTTTAGGAACAACCGGGTGAAAATAAAAAGGTTAAGGGACATTTTTATACATTAACCCTGCATTGGTCCTATACATATTTCCCTGTTCGCTTTTTCGGAAGGTTCATTTTCTTCTATGAAAATCAAGGTAACTAGCCTCTTTGGTAACTTTTTCTTTTATTTCTGGTCAGGTTAATTACCCTTTGACCATCTGAATTTTTTGTTAAACTGATTTAACCACTTAGACTTAAAAACTCGAGATAGGGATATCTTGAATTTTATTTTTATAAGATTTAACCATATAAACTTAAAAAATCGGGATAAAGGTATCTCAAACTTTGTTTTTATAAGATTTAACCTCCTCAATTCATAATCCACATTAAAATCTATTTGTGATAAAATAAAAAACTTTTAATTTTAATAAGGACATACTTCCCTCCATATTTTCTTTCCACTTGGACACAATGGGTTTTGAAAGTTCTTATTGAACCTTCTTCTTGTATGGCAATTAAACAAAAATACATTTTTGAAGTAAAACACAACACCAACAAATCTAGTTTTATTAACAATTAAAAACGAAATAAACAGCACAAAAATCATTAGCATGTATAACGATGTTTCAAAATGTACAAACATGATTTCGCTGTGTGGTTGCATCAATGACTCTATTTAATTTAATTTAATTTTTTTAAAAAAATTATTTCCATTACTCACATTGACAGTAGTAGATGGAGGGGGTTAAATACTGGATGGAAGGGGCTAAACTTTACAAAAATAAAATTTGAGGTACCTCTGTCTTAGTTTTTTAGTTCAGGTGATTAAATCTTACAAAAACAAAGTTCAAGGTACTTTATCCCGGCTTTTTCAGTTTAGATGGTTAAATCTATTTGACCAAAAATTCAGGTGGTCAAAAGTAATTAACCAGGTCTAAGTCCAAATGTAACAGCCCGGTAAAAATTTAGATTTTTACCGGGACTGTAAAAATCTTTTTACAGTGATTTACCGAAAGAATTAATCTTGAGTAATTAATTCAAGGTAAATCGAGTGTTGTTTTTCAAAATCGAGGCTTTTCCCACGCTCAAGATTTTTCCGTGGATTTTTCGGGCCTAAGTCGGTATTTTTCGGGTCCCGGAAACCTCAGAAAAATCACACCGGAAAATAACCTAGAGGGTATCAGTTATTTTCTGGTCTGGACCGGACTCGCTCCATAATGCAGATAAGCTGCATTATTGAAGCTTCACATGACGAATAGTAAAAAAATAGTTTAAAAGCAGGAAATCGGTGAAGAGGAATGGAAAGGGGAAGAAGAGAAGAGAAAAAGAGAGGAAAGAAAAAAAAAGAGAGAGGGAGAGAAAAAGAAAAGGAATAAAAAAAAAGAAGGAAAAAAAAAAGAGAGAGAAGAAAAACCGAGAGGAGAAGAAGAAAAAAAAGAAAAAAAAAGAAATGGGAATCGGAAAGAAAAAAAAAAAGAGAAGAGAGAAAAAAAAAAAGGAAGGAGCCACCGCCGCCGAGCCACCACCATCACCTACAACAGCCGCACCTCTCCTCCCTGCCCTTGTCGTCGCCATCTCCTCTGCAGCTCGTCGCCGCCTGCAGCTCCAAGAAGCTGACGCCGCCATGAGGAGATCCACCGCCGACGAAGCAAGCAGCCGCTCGCCGTTCGCCTCCAACAGCTGTGTTCTCCTTCCGCTGCCTCTGCCGCCCGCGAACCGCCGCCTGTACAAGCCGTCGCGCCTCGCCTCCCGCCTGCACTGCTCCCCTGCTTCGTCGCCGAGCCGCTTGCTCAAGGTGAGCTGAGGTTTAAGAGACGACCCGGATGGTGGGTCACGGGTCGGGTTGACCCGGATTTCAGGATGGGTTTTGGGCTGGATGGTTTGGATGTTTGGGCTGTGTCACTGGGCCCGTAGCATGGGCAGCACCAGGGTCCCTGTTTGGGCGTTGGTTTGGCCTGTGCAAGAGGTCTGGGCTGGCACTATTTGGCCCAGTCTAGAAATTTTGAAATAATAATAATAATAATAAATAATATATATATTATGGAATATATATTTTCTGGAAAGTATATATACACAGTGTATGGTTTATATATTTTGAAAAATTATTAATACTTGGTAAATAGTTTGATATATATACACTATAGATATATTTCAAAAATATATGAATAACCAATTTCTCTAGAAAATTATATTATGGTAAATAATATTTATGGAAATTTTATGATTTTAATTCTTCTAGAAATTTGTTAAATATTTTCTGAAAAGTAATATAATTATATAGTATATGATTATATTCTTTGGAAAAAAATATTATAGAGTAAATAATTACAGAAAAGGATATATATACTACGAAAATATTTTAGAAAATATATATATACGTTAACGTAAATAATTTTGGGAATAACTTTTGGAAATATATATGTAAGACTACTTTCGGTCAATATTTTGGAAATAAATATGGTATTGTATATTCTGAGGAAAATTTCACTAAGTATATATAATAATACCTTTTTGAAAAAAAATAATAAAATAATAATATTTGGTAATTATATTTTGGCAAGTATAATAACTTTATGGAGATAATAGCGTGTAACCAAGGGGGGGTTAATTTATAATTTATGGCATCATAGCATACCAATTATGTGCATTTATGTGAGCATGTTGTTTTGTTGTATAGGTTTTGATATCGGGCAGATTCCCGAGGAACCGGCCTTGGAACCGGTTGAGGATCTTCAGAGTTAAGTAACAGGCTAAGGTGAGGTTAAGTAAATATTTATATACTGCCCGTGATATCAAGTTGTTGTTTGTTCATTGTGTGTGATGTTTGCTGGTATTGGTTGTTGTGATAAGTATTGATTGTTGTTGATGTTGATGATGTTAGTGATGATGAATTTACCGTTGTTGTTGTTGTCTGTGAGATTGACATGATTTGAGTACCGGAACATTATTATGTGGAATCTAATGGATAAGGGGTATTGATAATTATCAGGACGAGCGGAGAGGTTGCGAGCCTGCTCGGGATAATGAGTTGATGGTTGGTTAACAGTATTGTGGTATCAAGACTAAAATGGTAATATTAATAAAATGGAAACACTTAGACGTCTAGTAAGTCACGGTTAAATGTTGGAATAGCCAGATGGTAGTCTTATATTTATGGTCCTGGGGGAGAGTGTGCTTGGGGTCTGCTCCCTGTCTGTGCCAGTTATACGTGGAGGTACCAGGGCGGGGTCCACGGGCTAGCTAGCTTAACTACCAGGCGACGGCCACCATTTAACTAGTGATAGGGGCCCTGATAATAAAACTGGAATAACGTGTCTAGAATCACAAGTGTGTCATTTAAGGTTCGTGGGATCCTTAGTTAATTGTTGGTGATGTGACTTGAGAATTTACGGTTGTTTGTATATGTATATTTGCTTATGGGTTTTACCCGGTGGGCACTTCGGACTTACCCCTCACCTGCGGGCTTTCATCCCATAGGTTGAGTTATTTGTGGTTCAGGTTTGATGCATTCCAGACAGGCTGCAGCGTTATTCCTTGGACAGGACTCGGATCCATAGTTTGCATCAGTGTCGCATACAGTGTCTTTGTGAGTTATTAAGTCTTCCGTTGTGCATTATATTGCTATTTTTGGGCCATTGGGCCGATTATGATGTTATTGCTGATCCCGGGTTCGGGTGATATGTCTTGTTGTTGAGCCGAAGGGTCAGATTTCTGATGTTTTATTTTGGGCTGTTGAGCCCGAGTTTCTGTTGTATACACTATATGCTGGGGTTGTATGGTTCGGTCGTCACAGTTCCGGCACGTGATTACTGTGTACGGTAAATACGGGTCGGGGCGTTTCACCAAAGGTGAAGTCAGACACAATTTTTAAGGGACCAATAGAAAATTGCTAAAATCTAAATGTTTTATTAATTAAGACAATTTTAATAATAATAATAATAATAATAATAATAATAATAATAATAATAATAATAATAATAATAATAATAATAATAGACCTAAAATTAACTTCAAATGTATTTCAAAAAATAAATAATCTATAAAACGGTAATAAGAATTCGTATTATTTAAGTGTAATAATATTATTATTAATGTGCCAACACTATTTGTAGTGTAGCGACTTCTCCTTGGATTGCGAATGGGATTGAGTTACGGGTTCGATCCTTGAGAGTAGAATTGAGGGTGGTTGGGGAGTATTGAGTTGTGGGTATATTTAGGATCCCAATGTACCAAAAAAAATATTATTATTAATATAATGTAACAAATGATACACCATTAAATATCAAGCTTAGAAAATATATACCAAACATTTATAAAGTGAATAATCAAATAAAAGACTTAATAAAATATAAATGATAAGGCCTTAAACATTCAAGGCGAACACGCAAGGCGAGATCTTTCAAGCCCATACAATAGGGTGATTCTGTCTCAAGTCTCTCTAGTGCCCTTGCCTGGATAATCATGGAAGGACCGTAACTAGGATAACAAGAAAGAAGCTTAACATAGCTAATAATAGAGAACTTTCAAGAATAGAGAGAGAATTTTAAAAACTCATAGTTTATTTCACAAGTCAGGGAAACTTGAAAAATCCGAGCTGTCCCTTCTTACATCTTGAGAATCCTTTAATAGGGGTCGGGGGTCTCTGCCAGGTAAACAAGTAGTGGGAATACTGGGTCCCTGATACGACAACACACCTAGCCGGCCCTAGAAGCACCTTCGTATCTAAGATTGTCCCGATCTCAAATCACCACCAATCATGCGCACTTTATGCACCGTTGCTCTTCACCTCATAACAATCCGTGCTAGGCAACAGATGGACGCGATAGCCCCCCCACCTCCTAATCTCGCGGTGCTAGACAACAAAGAAACAGAGCATAAAGGAATATGAACCACAATAGCAAATATCACTACCCGCGATTGTTAGCAAATCCCAAAAATAAAAATAAGCAAAGAGACTCCTCTCTTGATGTGAGAATATTCAAGCTTTACTGAACTCTTTATTTCTCAAATATTCTGTCTAACAATGAACCCCTAGGTCTCTATTTATAGAGGATCAAAAGCACCTAGGTCGGCACCTCCTCGACCCTAAAGTCGGCCACCTCCTCAAGTCACACCTATTACTAGATGGACTAGGATTTTAATTGAGCCCACATAACTTGGACACTAAATAAAACCTTACAACAAAAAACCCAAATAACTAAAGCCCACATTAATCAACCCAATTAAAATGGACTAGACTTGATAATTGAAAAGACAAAAACTGAATTTTTGGATAGAATCTGTCCGTCGATTTCAAGTGCATTTTAGTTAAAGAAAACGACTGATTCAACTTCTGGGCTCAACATAAAAGTTGTAGATCTTTGTCTTATCTCGAGTTGTAGAGCTCGAGATATGAATTTATTTCCGAGACTGCGTGCTCCAGGAATTTCTGCACATGTTCTTCGCGTTCCTGACTTTAATCTCCATCTCTTCTTAAATTTCTTGTGAGATCGAATTTTGGACTTGATTCTGAAAGTAAGCTTATGATGATGAACTTTGAGTTTGTTGGAATACATCCAAGCCCCATGCTTGTCGCCAATGTTTCCTTCATGGTTGCCTTGGTGTGCATCATTCCTCGAACCTCTAAGCCTGCCTCCGTTTGCATCATTCCCTCCCTCCTCAAAACGGTTCGTCCTCGAATCGATACCTAAAAAACAATCAATAAGAGGAAATTCAGCAATATCAGAAGTAATATGAACATGATACTCACCTTGCGAACCAAGCTTTATGCGAGGAGGATCAAGCTTGACGCGCGTAGCTTCTCCTCCCGGATCAAGCAACATGCAACTAGCACTGTTTCTTCCACTCCTTAGGGTAAGCATCCCTAAAATCCTGCAAGAAAACAACAATAAAACTAGAGAGACGAGGGTAAAGGTTAGAATTGATCCAAGCTTCCTTGTACAAAAGTACAAACAAACTCTTCTTTTTCTCATAGTCAACCCTCTCATCTCTCTCACTTGAGCCTTTTAACACAATTTCTTTTAAGGCTTCTTTTATCTCTTTTCTTTCCTCACACTCGGCTTTTTCTTTCTTTTCTTTCTCCTCCAATTCTCCTTCTTCTCACTCTTATTTTCTTTTGAACTCTCCTCTCCTTTTGCAAGGCTCTCAGCCTTCCTCTCTAGCTCTCTTTTTGCAAGGCTCTCAGCCTTCCTCTCTTGCTCTCTTTTTGCAAGGCCCTTAGCCTTCTTCTCTTCCTCATACTTTGCTTTAACTTTGGCTTGCTCGGCTTTCCATGCTTCCACTCTTCTTTTAATATGCAATTGATCTTCATTGACTTCATGTGGAGACAATGGCCAAAGTAAAAACCTTTGATCCCCCATGTATAATGAGTACCTACTCTTATCTCTCTCAGGAGCCACTCTCCTATCAAATTGCAAAGGTCTACCGAGCAATAGATGGTTCTCGTCCATAGGCACAACATCACACAACACTTGGTCAAAATACCTCCCAATTGAAAAAGAAACAAGGACTTGTTTCGTTACCTTGATCTCTCTCATGTCATTCTTCCCTTTTAGCCGATAAGGTCTAGGATGCATCATACACTCCAATCCTAGCATGACAACAACATATGTACTCACCATGTTGGTATATCTTCCCGCATCAACTTTCAAGCTACAACTCTTTTCCTTCACAGAACATCTAGTAGAGAAGATCACCTTCTCGGGAATCTTTTGAAGTCTGAGTGTATTGCATCTATCAAACTTGCCTTCCTTCCTAACGCCTCTGAGGCTCAGTCTGCTCCCAACGTTCTGGTATCTCGCCCCTTGGTGGCAGTTCGTCTTGTTGCCTTGGTTCCTCCACTAATGGTGGTTGTTGCTTGTGTTGGCGTGGAGGGGGCTGCTGCTGCTGCCGCTGCGGCGGCTGCTCTCTTTGGACGGCCAAACCTGCAAGTAAGCGCTTCAGCTCCGTCATGTCGTCTTGATGTGTACGCCTGAACTCGGCTAGCTCATCGGCTTTGTCGAGCACTTTGTTGTTGAGACGGACTACTTCATCTCTCAATGCCCTCCATTGTAATAATTCCCCTTGCCTATCTTGCCGACTGCTCTCCGATTCATGGCTTTTTGGTGACTCCGACTTCTTCCTGAAAAATAACCTCACCCTCTCTTGTGTTTCACTCACTCTTTTGTCCCTTGCTAGGTTTTTATTTGTTAGGATCTAGAAACAAATCACAGATAATAACAAATTGCCATGTATTCAATAGAATCAATGAAAATCCTAACAAGAAACGACAAACTTCACGAAACTAGAGGCAAGATTTAAACTCAATTCAAGAACAGAAAACACACACAAGAAGAACAATTTGTATGTATAGATTTTTGGTCAATCGAGCAATATGAAACAATATCACCCAATGCAAGAAATCGGCTATCAACACAACAAACTGAAAGAAAACTTAAGATTCAATTCGGGTAGGATCTTTCGCCCGAATTCCTGCAAAACAATTGGTTATCAATAAATCAATCGAGTTTCTCTCTATTTTTTTTTTATATTTGCTGCCGATGAATAGTAATGATGAACAGTACGATGAACTGTAATCGACACATTTTTTTAAAAAAGAAATCGGCAGAAATAAAACAAATAACACAGAAAAATTAAAGGATAGTTGAATGATTTGATAACCTGAGCTCCGTTACCAAAATTGATACGACAACAGACCTAGCCGGCCCAAGAAGCACCTTCGTATCTAAGATTGTCCCGATCACAAATCACCACCAATCGTGCACACTTTATGCACCGTTGCTCTTCACCTCCTAACAATCCGTGCTAGGCAATAGATGGATGCGATAGCCCCTCCACCTCCTAATCTCTCGGTGCTAGACAACAAAGAAACAAGGCACAAAGGAATATGAATCACAATGCAAATATCACTACCCGCGATTGTTAGCAAATCCCTAAAGTAAAAATAAGCAAAGAGACTCCTCTCTTGATGTGAGAATATTCAAGCTTTACTGAACTCTTTTTTTCTCAAATATTCTGTCTAACAATGAACCCCTAGGTCTCTATTTATAGAGGATCAAAAGCACCTAGGTCAGCACCTCCTCAACCCTAAAGTCGGCCACCTCCTCAAGTCACCTCCTCAAGTCACTCCTATTACTAGATGGACTAGGATTTTAATTGAGCCCACATAACATGGACACTAATTAAAACCTTATAATAAAAAAATCCAAATAACTAAAGCCCACATCAATCAACCCAATTAAAATGGACTAGACTTGGTAATTAAAAAGACAAAAACTGAATTTTCAGACAGAATCTGTCCGTCAATTTCAAGTGCATTTTAGTTAAAGAAAATGGCTGATTCAGCTTCTGGGCTCAACATAAAAGTTGTAGATCTTTGTCTTATCTCGAGTTGTAGAGCTCGAGATATGAATTTATTTCCGAGACTGCGTGCTCCAAGAATTTCTGCACATGTTCTTCGCGTTCTTGACTTTAATCTCCATCTCTTCTTAAATTTCTTGTGAGATCGAATTTTGGACTTGATTCTGAAAGTAAGCTTATGATGATGAACTTTGAGTTTGATGGAATACATCCAAGCCCCATGCTTGTCGCCAATGTTTCCTTCATGGTTGCCTTGGTGTGCATCATTCCTCGAACCTCTAAGCCTGTCTCCGTTTGCATCATTCCCTCCCTCTTCAAAACGATTCGCCCTCGAATCGATACCTACAAAATCAATAAGAGGAAATTCAGTAATATCAAAAGTAATATGAACATGATACTCACATTGCGAACCAAGCTTTATGCGTGGAGGATCAAGCTTAACGCGCGTAGCTTCTCCTCCCGGATCAAGCAACATGCAACTAGCATTAGTTTGTTCCTTCCACTCCTTAGGGTAAGCATCCCTAAAATCCTGCAAGAAAACAACAGCAAAACTAGAGAGACGAGGGTAAAGGTTAGATTTGAACCAAGCTTCCTTGTACAAAAGTTCAAACAAACTCTTCTTTTTCTCATAGTCAACCCTCTCATCTCTCTCACTTGAGCCTTTTAACACAATTTCTTTTGAGGCTTCTTTTATCTCTTTTCATTCCTGACACTCGGCTTTCTCTTTCTTTTCTTTCTCCTCCAATTCTACTTCTTCTTCCTTCTTCTCACTCTTATTTTCTTTTGAACTCTCCTCTCTTTTTGCAAGGCTCTCAGCCTTCCTCTCTAGCTCTCCTTTTGCAAGGCTCTGAGCCTTCCTCTCTTGCTCTCCTTTTGCAAGGCCTTCAACCTTCCTCTCTTCCTCATACTTTGCTTGAGCTTTGGCCTGCTCGGCTTTCCGTGCTTCCACTCTTCTTTTAATATGCAATTGATCTTCATTTACTTCTTGTGGAGACAATGGCCAAAGGAAAAACCTTTGATCCCCCATGTATAATGAGTACCTACTCTTATCTCTCTCAGGAGCCACTCTCCTATCAAATTGCAAAGGTTTACCGAGCAATAGATGGTTCTCGTCCATAGGCACAACATCACACAACACTTGGTCAAAATACCTCCCAATTGAAAAAGAAACAAGGACTTGTTTCGTTACCTTGATCTCTCTCATGTCATTCTTCCCTTTTAGCCGATAAGGTCTAGGATGCATCATACACTCCAATCCTAGCGTGTCAACAACATATGTACTCACCATGTTGGTATATCTTCCCGCATCAACTTTCAAGCTACAACTTTTTTCCTTCACAGAACATCTAGTATAGAAGATCACCTTTTGCAGCTCGGGCATTTTTTGAAGTCTGAGTGTATTGCATCTATCAAACTTGCCTTTCTAACGCCTCTGAGGTTCAGTTTGCTCCCGATGTTCTGGTATCTCGCCCCTTGGTGGCAGTTCATCTTGCTGCCTTGGTTCCTCCACTAATGGTGGTTGTTACTTGTGTTGGCGTGGAGGGGGCTGCTGCTGCTGCCGCGGCGGCGGCTGCTCTCTTTGGACGGCCAAACCTGCAAGTAAGCGCTTCAGCTCCGCCATATTGTCTTGATGTGTATGCCTAAACTCGGCTAGCTCATCGGCTTTGTCGAGCACTTTGCTGTTGAGACGGACTACTTCATCTCTCAATGCCCTCCATTGTAATGATTCCCCTTGCCTGTCTTGCCGACTGCTCTCCAATTCATGTCTTTTTGGTGACTGCGACATCTTCCTGAAAAATAACCTCACCCTCTCTTGTGTTTCACTCACTCTCTTGTCCCTTGCTAGGTTTTTATTTGTTAGGATCCAGAAACAAATCACAGATAATAACAAATTGCCACGTATTCAATAGGATCAATGAAAATCCGAACAAGAAACGACAAACTTCACGAAACTAGAGGCAAGATTTAAACTCAATTCAAGAACAGAAAACACACACAAGAAGAACAAATCGGCTATCAACACAACAAACTGAAAAAAAACTTAAGATTCAATTCGGGTAGGATCTTTCGCCCGAATTCCTGCAAAACAATTGGTTATCAATAAATCAATCGAGTTTCTCTTTTTTTTATATATATTTGCTGCCGATGAATAGTAATGATGAACAGTAATCAACACATTTTTTTTAAAAAAAAAATTCGGCAGAAATAAAACAAATAACACAGAAAAATTAAAAGGAAAGTTGATTGATTTGATAACCTGAGCTCCGCTACCAAAATTGATACGACAACACACCTAGCCGGCCCTAGAAGCACCTTCATATCTAAGATTGTCCCGATCTCAAATCACCACCAATCGTGCACACTTTATGCACCGTTGCTCTTCACCTCCTAACAATCCGTGCTAGGCAACAGATGGACGCAATAGCCCCACCATCTCCTAATCTCTCGGTGCTAGACAATAAAGAGACAAAGCACAAAGGAATATGAATCACAATAGCAAATATCACTACCCGCGATTGTTAGCAAATCCCTAAAATAAAAATAAGCAAAGAGACTCCTCTCTTGATGTGAGAATATTCAAGCTTTACTGAACTCTTTATTTCTCAGATATTATGTCTAACAATGAACCCCTAGGTCTCTATGTATAGAGGATCAAAAGCACCTAGGTCGGCACCTCCTCAACCCTAAAGTCGGCCACCTCCTCAAGTCACCTCCTCAAGTCACTCCTATTACTAGATGGACTAGGATTTTAATTGAGCCCACATAACTTGGACACTAATTAAAACCTTACAATAAAAAACTCAAATAACTAAAGCCCACATTAATCAACCCAATTAAAATGGACGTAGATCTATGACATAATTTAAATGCAAAAAATTTCCCCTCTAAAAAAAAAATATTGAATGAAGCGATCATAAATTTTGTGATTTTACATTTTCGCTTGACTTGATAATTAAAAAGACAAAAACTGAATTTTCGGATAGAATCTGTCTGTCGATTTCAAGTGCATTTTAGTTAAAGAAAACGGTAGACTCAGCTTCTGAGCTCAACATAAAAGTTGTAGATCTTTGTCTTATCTTTCCAGAGTATCTAAAATCACAGCAATCCGAGTTGTAGAGCTCGAGATATGAATTTATTTCCGAGACTGCGTGCTCCAGGAATTTCTGCACATGTTCTTCGCATTCTTGACTTTATTCTCCATCTCTTCTTAAATTTCTTGTGAGATCGAATTTTGGACTTGATTCTGAAAGTAAGCTTATGATGATGAACTTTGAGTTTGTTAGAATACATCCAAGCCCCATGCTTGTCGCCAATGTTTCCTTCATGGTTGCCTTGGTGTGCATCATTCCTCAAACCTCTAAGCCTGCCTCCGTTTGCATCAGTTCCAATGACACTGAATTTAAATAAAGGACTGGACAGACAATGACTCAACATTCTTGTGGTGTTTCTAACACCATTATTACAACACGTTAAAATACTTTAACTAGATAAGATTCCTGATAAGCTTTTGAAAAGCTTATTTGTTGATTGGCTCGTGGCTGGGGCTGAGATTGCAATCCTTATCCGAGTCATATGGACTGCCTGGCCAATCTTCACACATGACATCATCAAGAACAAGACAACTATCATCATTCAAATCACGTGCATTACTCAGCACATCAAATTCTTCTTCTTCCCAGCGAAGTTAGTTGACATCTTCTTCAATGCTCTGGAAGACATTGTCATATGCACAAGAGATTTGGTAATATGGATTTTGTGAGTCTTGGAATCTGGTTGGATTTGGAGGAAATGGTGACAAGGGAACTATAGCTGTGGTGTTGGACCTTTTATCCCAATCTGGATTGTAACCGTAATGACACAGAGGTATTGCCATGCCTCTTTTAACAGTTCTTGAGGAGGTTCTACTGCAGTGTACCTTTTCCATGGAGTGACAACTGGGTGAGGGGCTGGAGGAAAACCCTAATGAGGTCGAAATGCTGTGAATAGAATACACAGTCGTGGACGAAGGTGGTCCTCTGTTTTGTCTAAAGCTGATTTGAGCCAGGTTCTCCACTGATAAAGGGGGGCGAACCATTGTAGGAGTGTCCACTGGTTTGAGCCTTGTTCATCTAAATCCATTAAATGTTCAAACACATCTAAAGCCTTAAGACGCAGGAGGCCATAGTTTGTGGTGAACAAACACCAGTTGTACCAAAGCTCATCATCTGAAAAGCTATGGATATGGACAATGCTGACTCGTCTGAACGGATGATCTGGAAAGAACTGGGATGAAAAGGTGTTGGAGAAGTCTGCTCCTTGGTACACCAGGAAATTAGTCAGAAACTGGAACATGACATTTCTGGCATATTGTCGAATGATGAAAACATCAAGTTTTTTCTTTTGAGCCAGGGCAGGGGGGCATTGTTTCTGGATTCGTAGCCATTGCTGACCAGGAGGCTTGGTTCTCCAGTGTTTTCCAATAGAAATTGGAAGAGGAGGAAGCCATAAAGACCAATGGGATGATCTTGACAGGGGAAACCAGATGAATGGATGATTTTCGTGTTGGCCGCGAGAGCATATTCGGTATGAGGTTGTGGTCTCCTTTTATATGCTTTACTGAGAAGTCATATTTGTCAAACCATTGTTTCCATCTGAGGAGTTGTTTGTCCGGTACTCTCTTGTTTTTGAAATCAAGAATCTTTGGGAAAGATGAGTTGTCCATTTCCACAATAAAGTGAAAAGTTACCAGATAAAATTCAAACTTCTTGATTCCATATTTGACTGCAAGGAGTTCCATGTGGGTGGAATGGTAATGGAGTTCTGCGTTGGAAAAGTTGCCACTTGCATGACCGCAGTTTTGTCTTTTCCCATCAATCTCTTCTAGGAGTATTGCTCCCAGTACTCATCACTTACGTCTGTCTGGAGAATTCTGGTGCTATTAGAATGAATCTTTAGTGCAGGGGGATCCTGGGCTATCTTCTTTAGTTCCTTGACAGCTGTTCTCTGTTTCGGTCCCCAAGGTGGGGCATTCTTCTTAAGCATCTTGGAAAGTTGGCTGGTGTGGCGTGTAACTTTAGGGATAAAGTCACGGACATAATTTACTGTGCCCAAAAATTGCTGAATCTGCTTTTGTCTCAGGTTATCATCTGGAAAGTTGAGCAATTCTTGTGTAATGTGGGGTCCAGGCTGATAATAACCATTCTTGAAGTGCCTGCCCAAGAAATCAATTTCTTTTTGGCCAATAATGCTTTCTTTTCAGAAAGCATAATGCCATAATCTTGAACAATCTTGTTGAATTGCGAGAGGAGAAGGAGATGGTCCTCCTTTGTCTTTGAAAAAAGCAGAATATCATCTATATAGATCAGAGCACTGTGAAGGATGGGCTGAAATATTTTGACCATAGACTTTTAAAAAATGGATGGTGCCACCTTTAAACCAAACGGCATAACCGTCCATTGGTATTGAGTATCTGGGATGCAGAACACCGTCTTGTAAAGATCTTTTGGGTCAATCCCCAATTGCCAAAATCCAGCTTTTAAATCAAACTTTGAAAAGACACATGCTTCTTTGAGATGCAGTAGCATGGTGTCTATTTTTGGAATGAGAAACTTATCATCTCGAAGGAAATGATTTAGAGGCTTGTAATCAATGACTAATCTCTTTTTCCCTCATAACTTCTCTGTTCGTTTCTCCATATAAAATGCTTGACAAGCCCACTCAAACTTAGTAGGCTCAATAAGACCTTGCTGCAAGAGTTTTGAACATTCCTCTCTTGCAAGCAGTAAATCTGCAGGTGTCATTCCCGGATGAGACACCTTGGTTGGATTAATGTCTTCATTAAGCTTGAATGGAAGGGTTATAAAGAACTCTTCATTTTTCCAAAGAGGACATGGATGTTTGAACTGAGAATGACTGTCTGCACAGGACTGTAAGAGCTTATCTCTGAGTTCCTCATAATCTGTTGGAATATCTGTTAATGCAAAGACTTTCTGGAGTGAAGTATAAGGTGTAAAGAGTCTCTTGAACTTTAATCCTTGAGAAAGGATTTGAAGGTTTTCTGCCTTTTGGATAAGGTCAAATCCAATTAACAGATCTTTTTTCTGGAAGGCTGGTACCGAGCACTTTGGACCAAAAAGTGCATCTGGGGAGGAATTGTATTCCAACAGGCCTTCGTGTAATCAGAGAAGTTTGGAAAATTTCTCCATTAGCTGCCTGAAAATATTCTTTCTTTTTGTCCCATGCTTCTGGAGGAAGAATCTTTGGATTGAGAAAACTTCTGTGTGCACCAGTATCCAAGAATGCAATTACCGTAATTGGTTTGTCATATTTGGAAGGGAGGAGTTGCAATTTGATAGAAGGAGACTTTGTCTTTGGGTGATCAACTTGTTGTGCCTGGAAGATTGGGAAATACATGTTATCTGCATCCTCATCGTCTTCAGAGAGATCAGACTCTGTAGAAGACTGATCTATATGCTCCAGGACAAAGACAGTGTCTTCCATGGGTTCTTCAGTTTCTGAGAAGAGTGACTCAATGTCTGCTGCTTCCAGGTCTAAATGAGTACTCTGGTGGATCTGTTGGACTAGCTTTGCCGACTTTGCTGGCTGTTGAGGGCATGATTTTGTGAAATGGCCCTTTTTCCCGCAAATGAAACATCTGTCACCTTTATTTCCTCTCTTTCCTTTTTTACGGTAATATCGTAATTTGGATGAAAACCGTTTTCGGTTGGACTTCTTTTTGGACTTTTTGTGCTCGGCAGAGTAATTCTCATACTTGTCAAAATGGGTTGACTTGCGGGAGCAAGAACAATGCTTGTCTTTGCATTTAATCTTTAAGTAAGGCTTGTTGCAAATGGGTCTGAGCTCCTTTGCTCTTGCTGCAAATTCTTGGAACATTTGTTGATTTTCACAAGTGGTTTCTCTGGCCTTAAGAAGTAACTGATATAAATGACCAAGACTGATTGTTTGCATAGTCTCATTGCCTGTTGAAAGTGCACTGTGGACATTAGCCTGTAACTTCTCAGGAAAAGAGGCCAAGAACACTTCTCTATGCTCTGGAGTTGCTCCCAGAGCATAATATAGCTTGGTCATGATAGAAGCATGCTTTTGGAGATTTGACAATTCTATTGAACAACATTTCCTCTGGTGATATTCAGTCTTTCTGAGTCTATGCTCGTCCGTGAATTCCCAAAAAAATTCAGTATGTATATAGAACATGGCTTATGACGAGGTAGGACTCATACAGAATTGCCTGATATAAATTTCAGAGAAATATTGGAACCATTCTCTGAGGCTTCCTATGGTTCTTGTGACGAACTCCTTTAAAGCCCAAAACAAGGTGTTGCCTGTTGTGACGTCTTTGTCTATCCAGGCCTAAAATTCCTGAAGTCTGTGTCTTCATTTGGCCTTAGGAATGTCATCAAAGGTAAACTAGGGTCCTTCAGATGAGGGCTTATGGTCTGAAAATTCAAACGGACCATTTGATCCATCAGGGACTGTTCCTGACATGTGTGTGTCTTCTGACATTGGAGTTGTGTTTGACGGGCTTGCTGTATTGTCAGCCATTAGTATTTGTGTAATATCTGCAAAGGCTGATTATGAGATAGAAGACTCTGTTTCCTCAGAGACTGATGTGTTTGAGGATGGAATTGGCCTGTAAGAAGGGGTAATGGGATGTGTGGTGGTTGGTGTCTGATCATAAATGATGGATTATATGGAGCCTTGCCTTCTTTGTGTGTTTCACGAGGAGAAGGAGAACGCCGAGTCGGGCGTCTGGATACAGGTGGTTCTGGTGGGAACATAGAGGCCATAGATCTAAAATTATGTGGGATATTTATGGTTCTAGGGGGTGAAAGATAAAGTGGGATTAAAAAATGTGGTTTGCCCATGATCCGAGAAAGAAAAGGAAGGGGGGATGAACTCCTTTATTGTTCTTTCTGGTTTTGAGCAAGGTATCTTCTGACATCATTTAGCTCATTTTCTAGCCTTTTTACCTCAGCTTCTTTCTGGACCACAAAAGGATCGTAAAAATTTTGGCTGGTCTGAAGAGCTTGGGCTAACTCATCTTGGGCCATTTTTAATTTTCTTGAGAGATCATGTTCAAGCTTCTTAACTTGACCTGAAAGAGAATCAAGTTTTTGTGATGTTAAGGTTTGTTGAGAAAGAACCTGATCAACTTTTGAATCAAGGTTTTGAAGCAGATGAATCTGGGCTGTAAGGTTCTGAGATTGCCAATTTAGAACTTCCTCAGTTTGGCTAAGGGAGGCCAACTGACCATCTGGGCGAACTTGTTGTTGAGAACAAAAAGGCTTAAATGACCTCCTTGTTTGCGAGTCAAAATGTGGCTCCTGAGGAGGAAATTCTGTTGGTTTGAACATCATGCATGGTGTAGTCGATTGAGGAGGGACTTCAGTTCTTGCAAGGGTAGCACAAGTTTTGGACTTATAAAATTTTTCTTCTTTAAGAATCTCCAAAGCTCGTTTGTAAAAGTCCAAAGGAGGGGCATTTGGAGATCCAGAGGGTGGGTTTTAGGGCCAGGATGTGGTTTACACCGGGAATGATGCTTCTTTTTCCTAGGCTTTGAGAGGGGAAGGGTGTAATCTTCATCAGAGTCATAAAACTCATTTACACAATTACATCCAGGCTCACACATGGATGGATCAGAATCCCAAATGAAATGGCCGTCTACATGTGAAACATAGACTTTTGAACCATCTGATTGAAAAGAAGAGATTGGGATTTTATCTTTTTTATGTGAGGGAACTGGTTGAATCATACAAGAATGGTAGACCTCAGTAGAAGATGTTCCTGGGCGAGAGAAGATAGTACGTACAGTACCATCACTCTGTCTAGCAAATGTGGATTCAGTTGTGTGGACAGGTTGGGTTTGTTGATGAAGGTTCTCATAATTTGTAACCCATTCTAAAGGAATGAGCTTAGAGAGCTGTTCCTTTGGAAGCTGTCTTGGGGCTTAGACAATTGTTGGTGTTGAATCTGTATCAGCATAAATGAATAAGGGATCTGTTGAAATTCCTTGGGTAGGAAGGTTGACTGCATGATCCTGGAGACGATAGACCAACTGGTGGTGTAGAGTAGCCGTAATTGCATTTACTACTTGTTCAGCTCCAATGATTTGAACTTAAATCTTCAATGCTTAGCCTAGATGAGGGTCATTCAGGGACATATTGAAATTTGGGAAGAATGTAAGAACTACACTCCCAGCATTCAGAGTGGTCAAGACTGTACCAATTACAGCGTCTTCATAACGGAGATATCTTGTATCTAGTAATGATAGTCTCGCTGTTACCGGTAGTCCCTTCCTCTCATGATATGAGAGGACAAGTCGAATGGCTCCGAGATGGAGGTGAGAAAAGTGCTGCTTTTTCCACTGGACAATAAACTCCTGGGGAATCTCCCAAGTTACATACTGTTTAGCAGTTGAAGAGCTCAATGTGCACTGAGACAGTTTGGATGATTGGACATACTCCTTTATAGCAGGTCGTCTATTAGAAATTATAGTTCTAATAGAACGAGAAATGGATCCTTTTTTGAAAACTGTGTAAGGGTTTACCAGGGGTAGAAGAGAGTTTTCAACCTTGGCTTCTTCAGGGATATGAGTGATTTCTACTAAATGATCTATTTTATTGGTGATGGTGGATCTAGCATTATCTGGAATTGAAATGGGTGAAGTGAGTGTGGGGGCAACAGAGGTGGTTGATCTGGTGAGTTGGGGGTGTTTCCATAGTGTTAAGGTCTATTCTCTACTCATCCTCTTACTTATTAACTCTGTTAAACTTCTTCATGGGTACTCTTCCCATGTAATGGATATTTGGTATGTGGCGTTGTGCTCAAACTCAGCCTACCCAACCAAGTGGGGATTAGCTAGGTATAAGATGTAGTTGCTAATGGATTCAACGTACAAATTTTGCACGTTCCAAGGCCACATTTAGAATAGAACCACCATAGTTCTACCTTATGATGGCTCCATTTACTAATGTACCTGAACCTTAGCACTCTAGCGATGAACAAAAAACAAGACCGCAATGGTCTTTTTCCTCGCAAGCTATGTAAAATATGTAACCCATGACTGCAGAATCCAGCCACAGTTCAAGCTAGACTAATGGTGTTGTGGGCTCCTTGGCTGGGTTTTGAAACGAACAGATATCCAGACTAGAAACACAAGTATCAATCCATAACGGCATATAAGCCTGAATTATTGTTCAATTCGTTCTCCTCTCATCTAGTCTTGGAGCTATAAGAATTTTGTAACCATTGTTCAATTCGTTCTCCTCTCATCTAGTCTTGGAGCTACAAGAATTTTGTAACCAAGGATTACAGAGTTAGTCTATGTTACTGCTATTTCTAATTGCGAGAGTAAAGTAAAGACATGATAAAATAAAAATGCAAAAAGATAAGGATACAGAAAGTAAAATAAGAGATAAAAGTAGGGTGAATATGTATGTTGCATTCATCTGAGTTGTTAATTTACAGGTAAAATGTGCTATTTATATTGTACACAGAAACGAACCAAGCTTCTTTGAAAACCTTCCACATTCCTTCTTCATTTCCTTTATCCTCCTCGGGAAACTCAAAACACCATCTAAAATTATTTATGAGTTCATGATTACCTTAGGAATCAGTATCGACAAAAGCTTTGAATTCCTAGCGAGGAAATTATAATTTGAAACTAAAAAATCTCGACAGTTTACATACTATAGAAAATAAGCTTTGATTCTGGAAACTCAAACGGGTGGTACTCAGAAGAAGAGTACAATAAAGGGTCACTTTCTTCTCAACTTTTTTTCTCTTCTAAGAACAACCCCTTACTCCGTGGACCGAGAGTGACCAAAACTGGCATCTCGAAGAAGGGATGTCAAGCGACGCTTTTGTTGGGCATCTGGACCTAGACGACTCTTCAGTCAATCAAAGCAGCAATTCTGAAAACAAAAGGGAGGAAGATGAAGTCCCTAAAGGCTGGATGCCAAAGGAGGATGACGACGACGATGATGACAGCCATCAAGCTGCGGACTTAGAACATGTTCTGGAGCCACCTCTTCTCTCTAACAAAGTGGTCGAAGCTGTGGGAATTATTGCCCTTCCCATGCCTAAGAGTATCCAGGCTATGAGTATCATTGAGGACAATGATCAACAGGCTCTAGATTAGTCGGAGTCTTCCTCTGCTGGTGTGATTTGCTGTCTGCAGAGGAGAGTAGAACTTCCTTTCGAGGAGGTGCCGTCTTTTTAGGCTGTAGTGGAAGAACTCCATCGTCTTTCAGAGGGCAACTCTTCCTGTAACGCCCTGATTTTCTATAAATTTTATTTAAAGAATTTATGTAATTAATTTCTAATTTTTTCATCATGGAAATATTTGGGAGTTTTAGCTAAAGAAACTAAATTTTGTTGGATTTATAAATTTATTTTCAAGAAAATTGAATTTTATTTTAGTTTGGAAAAAAGTTATATTATATCTAAGTATGGAACACAAGGTTTAATGTAGTTTTGACTGAAACTACATCGGAGAGCTTATAATATAAAACAAAAAATGCACGCGTTAACTGAGTGTTTGACCTGTCAACACTTGTGCTGCTGAAACGACGTAGTATCGAGGTGATACGAAATCGTTTTTGTTGTTGTGGGCTGTTGCAAGGGGAACCAAAATGACATCATTTTGCAATCTAGTTGACAATTAGGGTTTCAATAGAAGAATCCCATTTCCCCAAGTTTTGTCGTTTTCTCCACACCTCTAACCGCATCATTCGATTTTGACTGATACGGTTCAGCAGTTGCATGAAAGATCTCGACCAAAATAGGTATTAAATCATTATCATTTGGTTTACTTCGTGTCACATGGACCTTGTGAGGGTTCAAGTTCATATTTCGCTATATGTATCTATGCTATTTGTGCACTTGAAAGCTTACACTAGTTCAAATTTTTTTATGGGTATAGCTGGTGCTTTTTGCTTGTTTCTCACTGTCCACTGTCTTGATGGCTTAATTGGTGGGACCTCTACGACTCGCTGGGGTTACAGCTTGGCTCACTAGAGCTCCAATTTTGCTTGTTGTCACTGCAATGCTTTTTAGTTTTGCTTTGTAAAGATCTCAAAAAACATCTAGGATATCTTTATTGTTTTTTCTTTCCAAATTGAACCTAAGTTATTGACATGTTTAGGAAAGAAGCTTTACGAGGGTTAGAGGTCCAAGCATTAAAAGTTGTAGACTTCTTATAAGTCGCTATTATTTTGTCATTATTCCTTTTAATTGTGGGTGATAAGGCTTGGGCTTGCCATGATGTAGCTCCAGTGGCTACACTATCGGTTGCAACTTGGGTCTGTAGCCCACCGGGAGGGGATCCATTCTTAGAGGCCCCGACAATCATGCTGGTTGATGCCAAATTCATTCATGGTTTGAATGTAAGTTCCTTACAGAAGACGTCAAAGTGATATCATCATGAATGACGGATTCAATTGTCTCAATTATATTAAGGGATAATGATGTCTTGTAGATTAGATGTTGTAGTCTATCTGCATATAGCTATCTATTGCACCTACTGCTTTCTGTGATAGATTTTATGTTCTATTGTAACACTACTATTATGAGTATAATACAAGCACCTAGGGCACCATTCAGAGTGTGCCAATTCTACCAAAGCCTATTAGCTTGTATAAGCTCTATTGCTTTTAATGGCAACCGATCCTAAGAATCCTGCAGAAATCCCAACCCTCACTAACACTTCGTCCTTGGTTGCTCCTTTAAAAGTAGATGTTCTACTAGAATCATCTGGTGCTCGTTTAACTTCCTCTGATGCTGTCACTTATCCTTTTTCCCAGGCGCATCATCATATTTCAATCAAACTCATTGAAACCAAATTTGTTTTCTAGCATGCTCAGATGATTTCCTTTCTTGTTGGGTAGGGTGTTATGGGGTATATTGATGAAATGTTCCCTTGCCCTGCCCCGTTTCTTCCAATTGGCGCTGATGGCATGCTCCGTCACAATCCTGATTACCAACGATGAGTGCAGCAGGATAGTGTGAGGATCCGACCAAAAATTAATTTTGATCCCCCACCTTAACCTTACACCTTCTTCATAGGGTCAATGCAACATCAATGGAGTTTCCACCCAAATTTTACTAAGGGAAAAATTCAGGGAAAAACCTGACATCTGTTACCCAAGGCAACCAATCATAACAAATCAAAGATGTTGGATTCAGAGGTTCAACACAGATTGGAAGGTGTTAGGCACCCATCTGTGTTAGGGCAAATTGTGTGCAATTGAAGATCAATGTATGCCTTATGCACAAACAACACAACAACAATAATAAAATAAAATAAAAGCAAAACATAAAATAAACACAAAATTGAGCTTGAGAATCCACCTACGTACTCCGGCGACCGGATTCGAAGCTCGCGTAGTTCTTACATGGCATCATAACACAACACAACACAACAACACAACAGCAACATCACAATAACATAATAAAAAGAAAACACACAATTCGGCTTGCATCTCGTTATCAAACCGAGACTACTTACGCACCCGTGTGACCGGGGTCAAAGCCGCGTAGTTCTAAGATGGTTTCTCATAACCATCAAAGAATCACCATCAAAAGCATCATAACAACACAACACAGTAGCAAAAATCAAAATTAAAAAGGATTAGGATTACCTCTTGAAGCCCGTCTCTAGCTCCTATGAACTTTCAACTCCTTAGTTGAATCTTGGCCCGACTTCAATCGAAAGTCCGATGTAGAAGGAGGCCGAATAAGCATCTAGCATCAACAGAAAAGTTGTAGAGCTTTTTCTTTGCTTTCTACAGACATCAAGAATGCAACAATCTGACACCTACAGATCCAGAAATTGCGATTTTCTCGAGACTGCACAAAGAAGAATCCTCCTCTCGAGTTTGCACTTTCTACTCCAACGATTTTCTCTGATTGGCCTCCTCCTTGCTCTCTTCTTGATCTCCTCTTATTACTGGGTTGTTTCTACTCCTCTCCACGAGTAACAACTCCTAAAACGATTCCTTAACTCAAAGAACTAAGGTTTCTCCAAGCACTCTAAACTTAAGGTGTGTGGAGAATAATTCTAATATGTACCTCAATTGTGTATAATGGGGTGTCTATTTATAGTGTTCAGGGGGTAAAGGGTCATCTTATTAATCTAAGGGTCGAGATTGAACCCCCTAAATTTGACGGTTAAGAGCTAGGATTGCGAAAAAGAGGAAAAAAGAACATTCTGGAACCTTTGACCGCAATAGCCCCGGCGGTCATGTCGTGACATCCGCCAGGGCTTGGCGGTCATCTTTCCTTGTCCTCCAGTTGTGGCGGTCACCGACTAGGCAGCTTTTCCTTTTTCTTACTTTTTCTCCTCCATTCCGATTCCTAATTGGTTTCCACGCACTCTAGAATATTCCTTGACCCAGAAAACACTCTAAACTTGTATCCCACTCCATTATTTTTTCTTTTTATCAACCACACATCAAATTATTCCTCTTTTCTAATAAAACTACCATAAAAACACAAAGTAGGCAAAATATATATTTAATCCTAGAATTTCACAAAAATTAGGATTAAATTGGACTGCAGACAATGTGTTTAAATGGGCTGCTACTACTGGAGAATCCATATATTATTAGCCCAAACTTAATATTTATTTCTAACCCAAAATTAAATAAATAAAAAAGGGCAAAAATAAATAAAAGAAATAAGCAAATAAAATACCCTTATTCTACCACATCAAATCACAAATATATATTCATGCCATCAATCAAATCATCTCATCAATTAATGACATAAACATACTCATAATTCAAAGTAATAGAATAAACCATGGGTGAAATTTGGGTGGTCACAGATAGCCTCATTCTATCGTGGTCGTGGGGGAAAAAGAGGTCGTGGTGCTGGTCGTGGTCATTTTCGCTCTAACTGGGCTCCTCCTCAGGGACGTGTTTACTGCTAGATTTGTGGCAAACCGGCTCATGCTGTAACCCACTATTATCAACGGCATATGCTGACACAACCAACTTCACATCACACTCAGCAGGTGCCCTCTACGCCAAGTTCTTATGCACCATTGGTTTGGTATCATGACAGAGGGGTTAGTCATCACGTCACATCTGATGTGTCTCAGTTCCAACAGTATAAGGACTACACTGGTAATGATTCCCTTCAAGTTTGTGATGATGCTCGTCTCCCAATACCAGGTTTTGGTTCCCAAAGTTTTCAAGCTTCTTCTCGTCCCTTGCACTTAACCAATATTTTGCATGTCCCTAATGTTACTAAGTCTCTATTATCTGTTCAAAAATTTTCCACCGATAACCATGTTTATTTTGAGTTTCATTCCAATTTCTTTTGCAAAAATGATCAGGATACCAAGAGGGTAATACTCACAGGGCCGAGCGTTGACGGCCTTTAATGTTTTTCTCCGGTTGCTGCTCGTACTCGGCTGGAGGCATTTCTTGCTATGCGCGTGGATCCCTGTATCTGGCATAAGAGTTTGGGTCATCCTCATCACCGAATCCAGCAGCAAATAATCAGCCACAGTTTTTTTTCCAGTTCAACATCCAAGTTTGTCTGTTTTTTGTCCTCATTGTCCTCTAAGACAAGAGCGTAGAAAATCTCTTTCTGTTTCTAATAATCGAGCTACAAACCCTTTTGATTTGATTTTTAGTGATGTTTGGGTACCCTCTCCTGAGTCTAGTTGTGATGGTCATCGGTACTATCTTGTGTTTGTTGATGATTTCAGTAAATTTACTTGGTTTTATCCTCTTAAACTCAAATCTGATATTTTTTTAAAAAAATTTCCACTTCCAGCAATATGTTTAACATATGTTTGATAGAAAAAATCAAAGCCATACAAACTGACTAGGCAGCGGGAATTTCAAAAATCAAGTAAATACTTTCACAGCTGTGGCATTCAACACTACGTAATGTGCCCTCATGCACATGAACAATAAGGAACTGTGGAAAGGAAGCATCATCATGTTGTAGAAACTGGTTTGACATTAATGGCCACGACTAATTTACCCCGTCATTTTTGACATTTTGCCAATGAAATTGCCATATTTTTAATTAATAGGATGCCTGCTTCAATAAATGATAATCTTGCAGCATATCAAGTTCTTTATGGCCGAATCCCGGATTATTCCTTTTTACGAGTATTTGGCAGTTTATTTTTTATTTTTTTATTTGAGGCCTTACAATAAAAACCAGATTGATTATCGGTCTACACCGTGTGTTTTTCTTGGCTATAGTCCCAATCACATAGGCTACATGTGGTTTGATTATAAAAATAAACAGTTTTATATTGCCCATCATGTAACATTTCAAGAAAATGTCTATCCTTTTGTCTCTCTTCCTGCTGCACCTTCTCATCAGGTTCGGGGTGGGGATCACTGGACCTCTGTGCCCCTCAATGTTTTCTTTCCATCGTCACAGCAAGGTACATTTCCTACCTATACTCCAACTTCATCTCCTAAATCTACTCAAACACCAACACTTCCCGCGCACAGCACACCACCATAATCCTCATCTTTATCTTCTCCTGGTTCGTTGTTATCTCCTCAAAGACCAAGATTATCCAGATAATCTACTCCATCTAGTACTCCGACACCCCTCTTGCCAACAAATTCACCACACAAGTTCCTCTCCTAGTCCACCACCACCAACTAGGACTCATCGCATGACTCTACGCTCTAATCCCAAACCTTTTGTTCATTTTTCACCAACTACACAATCTGCCGAACTAATTTCTCACCCTAATACTGAACCTAGCTCTTATACGGAACCCAAAAAATACAAAGTCTAGAACCAAGGAATGTTAGAAGAGATGAATCCCTTCATTGCCAATCACACATGGGATTTGGTACCTTGTGAGGCCTCTATGAATTTAGTCTGCTATAAGTGGGTGTATAAGATCAAACGCTGAACTGACGGGAGCATTGATCGGTACAAAGCACGACTTGTGGCAAAGGGTTTTCATAAAGGGAAGGTCTGGATCATACAGAAACTTTTAGTCCCGTGGTGAAGCCGACTACTATACGGGTTGTCTTGTTTCTTTCTCTAAGTCATCGTTGGTCAATAAGACAGTTGGATGTTCACAATGCCTTTCTGCATGGTTTCTTGAAGGAAAAGGTTTATATGACTTAGCCTTCGGGATTCTCGAACAAGAACAAGCCAAACCATGTTTGTCTTCTCAAGAAATCATTGTATGGCTTAAAGCAAGGACCTACTGCTTGGTATTCTCAACTCAGTGCTACTCTTGTGACTCAAGGATTTCTTTTTTGTCTCCGAAGTAGATCCATCTTTACTCATCTGTCGGCAGGATGGCATACAGGTTTGTTTACTCGAGTATGTTGACAATATACTTCTTACTGGTAGTGATCTTGTGTTTGTGCAGAATTTGATTGGCTTTTTGGGGCAAACTTTTGCAATCCGAGACCTTGGAGCCCCCAAATATTTCCTTGGCATTGAACTTTTTGCTCTTAAAGATGGTATTCTTCTCACTCAACATAAGTATGTTTGTGATATTCTTAAGAAATCTGGATTAGAACAGTGCAAGCCGGTCCTCACCCCCTGCTTCTACTTCTCAAACCTTGCGCATTGGCCAAGGTGACCCACTCCCTGATCTTACAGTGTATCGACAACTGGTATGGTCCTTACAATATCTTGCCATCACTAGACCTGATATTTCTTTCTCAGTGAGAAAGGTCAGCCAGTTCATGCACTCTCCCACTACTGAGCTTCTTGTGGCAGTCAAACGGATCCTACGATATCTGAAGCAGAGACATATGGTCTTAAGATTCGCCCTCTGCATTCTAATGACATTCAAATTTGCACTGATGTTGATTGGGCAGGCAGCCCTAATGATCGTAAATCCACCGCAAGCTTCTTATTTTTCGGAGGAAACTTGATTACTTGGGCCTCGAGGAAACAATGCACTGTTGCACGTTCTTCTACCGAGGCTGAGTACAAAGCGATGGCCGAAGGCGCTGCTGAGCTGATGTGGGTTCGGTCCTTACTTCTTGATTTGGGTGAACAGGTTCCTCCTCCCATAATGTGGTGTGATAACTTGGGAGCAACTTAAGCCATAACCCAGTTTTGCATGCACGCACTAAACATGTGGAAATTGACTTTCACTTTGTTCGTGAACAGGTCTAGGCTAAGCATCTTCAGGCTTCTTTTATTGGCAGTGATGATCATGTGGCAGACATCCTTACAAAGCCGTTGTCCTCAGCACGGCTTACTCAACTTCGAGACGAACTTACTCTTGGTGTTCCACCAGGCTAAGTTTGAGGGGAGACGTTAAGGGTTAATGATGTTTTGTAGAATAGATGTTGTAGTTTATTTGTATGTAGCTATCTGTTGCACCTACTACTTATCGTGATAGAGTTTATGTTCTATTGTAACACTACTATTATGAGTATAATACAAGCACCTAGGGCACCGTTCACAGTGTGCCAATTCTACCAAAACCTATTATATTAGCTTCTATAAATTACAAGAAAAAAAGTTGAGCAGACTTGAAGACCTAAAGGTATTTATATGCTATGAGTACTCCAATACTAAAAATAGTACGAGACAATAAGTAAATGAATGTATTATTATAGTTTGACTTGCATACCTGGTGTGGTTATTCGAAAAATTGTCCAAAGAGGATTTGAGAGAACCTAGCTCTCTTTTGAATTTATGATCTTTGTCCCAGACGGTAGGTTAGATTTTTTTGGCTTGTCACCAAGGAGTGGGATGGTGGCCTAATCATTCCCACAAAATTTGGTGTCATCAATTTTTTTTATTTGATCATCGGCAAAATTAAAAAAAAAAGATTTATGATATAGAATAGATAAATATAGGTAAACATATTTTGGAGGCACATTAGTATAACTATTTCATGCATAGTTATCAGACCCGGCCCGGACACAAACCTAGAAAAGGTCACGGGTCGCAGTTTAGTGGTCGAACTAGATTCCAATCAGTGGTTCAATATAATTGGCCCAGAATAATAATGATTAAGTAATTAATTATTTTAATCTATATATATTAATATTTACATATATCTTGATAATAAAAATTCTTAATTTTTATTAAATAATATAATTTTATGTAAAAAAAAAAATTGTATTTTGTGATTAAAATTGACCCGACCGGGTCTTTGGTTCAACCGGGTCGCTACAAAACTGGCGGGGTGAGCTTTGCACTGTTCACTTGCAGATCCGGTTCAACACCTCTAAAAACCAGAAAGCGCTGCGGGTCACGGTTCAACCGGTCGAACCGGGTGGGCCGGTCCGGGTTTGATAACTATGATTTCATGGTTCAAATTCATAATTACTCTCATGATATTTTGAGAAAATTACTAAGAATCTTATCGTAGAGGATTAATCTTGGACTCTGCAAAATTTCATTATGATGAATCTATTATAGTTGTGAATTCTTTTTATATTAACAAAATATGCTAGAGGGTTACCTCTTTTCTTCTTAAAATTTATTTATTTTCCAATTTAGTTTGAAAGATTTTCCCCTCTCTTCTTAAAATTTATTTATTTTTTTATTTAGGAAATAAATTTGCATAATCATTATACAAACTTTAAATGGTTCAATCAATCCAAATCTGGTCAAGTTTATAATTGATCAAAATTAGAAAGTCTCCACCATAAAAATTCTCCATTAAATCTCACCTTACCATAAAACTGTCCTAATAGTTTCCTAACAGCACATGCAACTCAAATTTATGGTAATTGTCAAAAAGTCCACTATAACTATTTGATTAATGAAATAAGACTAGGTTATCCCAAATGCCAACCAAACACCAGAAAGGAAAAAATAGGATTCTATTTTGTTTCCAATTCTTCATATACGAAACATAGCGTGAAGAACTTCGAGAAATGTCCTCATTGATTGGTATGACCTTCTCCCTAGCACTCAGGATTTTCTTAAATATAGATTTCCAAAAAAATATCTTCTCATATATATATATATAAATTATAAAGCAATACCACCTTTGCCCAGTGGTAAAGCCTTTAGCCTGCCATTTTTAGGACTCGGGTTTGAGTCGCGGCGATTTCAATCAAGCCTCATAATAATGTGATGTGGCCGAATATGATCTTTCATAATGTGGGGTGGTGGCCCGATGACTTTCCGACACTATGACGCTTAACAGGCGAGGGTGTCCGTTGGTGCTTTAATGGGCGATCTCTCCTATAAGGAGGGTCTAATGCCCGGATGTAATCGGTGGGGCGACACCGTTGATGCCTTTTTTTTTTCGACAAAAAAATAAAGCAATGGGTGTCCCTGATATTGCACGGCTTTTTTCTTTTTTTTTTAATAGAAATGCTATTTTCCTATTCTGTTCCGTAGGTATCCAGACCGACACGTGTCAAGAAAGCAACAGAAGATTCACTCACATCCCCCGCCCAATTAAAGACGAGAGGTGTAAGGCGGTGTGCACACACGTGGGAAGCATTAAGCAACGGCCCAGATTAGATCCCAGATCTACCGGGAAACAAGCCGCGTACAACTCCCTCAAAATCAAGCTTCCCTATAGCGGCCCCTCCTTCTGACCCGGATACCAAATCGTAAACCAAACAAAAACAACAAAGTAAGAGACCCCTAGCCAGTAGAGTGACCGGCCACCTGCTCTCCCTGTCACCGTTCCGTATAAATATACAGTTGTGACTTTGCTGTGTTTCTGCTACTCGGTTTAACTGGCCCCTTTTCGTTAGATTTTTTTTCTTAATAGAAAATATACCCCGATATTTCCCTCTTAATTCCCATGAACAGCCAAACACAGTACGATTACTGTGTTTATATATAACATGCCTCTCTCTCTTCCCCTGCTAAAGTGAAGTTACGCTTTGTACTTCGCTTTCCATCGTCTCGCCGGAGATATTCACCGGATTTTCTCTCGTATCAAGTATTCATATTAAATTAGACGATATTCCTTCTCGAAAACTCAACTCACGTAAGTCAGATTTGATACATCTTGGATCCCGGTTTACATTACATACCACCATCAGTTTTCGTGAAGTTCATTTTTCTTTGTTTCCTATTCCATTTTCCGATCCGGATTTCATGGGGAGCAGCAATCATTATCACTTATGGGTACTCGTCTTAATAGTTTTTCGTTGAATCTTTTTTGTTGTTGTTCTTTTCAGGTTCATCGAAAAGGTGGAAAGGAAGGAAAACAAAAAGCAAGCAGAGACCTTTTTCTTTTATTTGCCAGACAGATCGGCGCTCAGATTATCAAAACAGTAGAGAGAGCTATTTTTTTTGACTCTTGTCTCCACAGTTTTAGATATAATGGGGGCGAAGGTAGCCGCCACGACCTGCTTTCAATGGACGCAGCCAGCAGCACTACTCCCTCATTCTCCGTCGTCTTCCTCGCAAACCTTGGCCTTTGCAATCTCGCCCAGGAAGAGACGGTGCCGTTTTAACGGAGTGGGAGCCGGGAATAGCGCGGTAGTGTGCCGGTACGCGCAGAGACTAGACCGGTTGGCTTTACTCGGCGCTCCTCTAAACTTAAACCTTGACAGGACGGGGTCCTCTGAGTTGCCGAAACAGAGACAGAGGAGAGCCGGTACGACGATCGGCCGAGCTTGCAGTGCTAGCTTGGATTCCTTCCCCGACGAAGAATTCTTGAACAAAATCCAAGAACTGGCACTCAGGTTCCAGCTCGCCGACGATGATGATTATAGCCCTAGCTATAACAGTGATGCCCTGGATTCCGGATCGGATGCTCGTTCTGGTTCTGGTTCAGGTTCAGGCAGTAATAATCTTCTAGTAGATTCGGAATCAGAAATCCCTTCCGGTTCCGGTTCCGGTTCTGATTCTTCTGTTACCACGGATTCATGGAATCTGGCCACACAATTCCCTCAAGATTATATCGAGCCATCGTGGGAGGGGTTGTCGGTTCCGGGGAGCATAGAACGGAAGGCGAACAGCGTTGATCTGCCCCTATCCCTGCGGATGATAAAGAGGAAGATGCAATGGCAGGAAGGGTTTATAGAGGCAGGGGAATCTGCGTACTGTTCGGTGAAGAGGGCCTTCTCCTCTATGGTGTTTATTATTCGAGAGCTCCATAGCTACTCTATGCAGATGAGGGAGTTTCTATTCATGGAAGATTTGCAGGGTATCCTGGCTCGGGTGCAGAGAGAGATGCACGCATCTTTCGTCTGGTTATTCCAACAAGTCTTTTCGCATACCCCAACCCTCATGATGTACGTGATGATCTTGTTGGCTAATTTCACCGTGTATTCCATGGGGAGCAACGCTGCGATGGCGGCCGCGGCTCTGCCCCCACCACCCGCCGCCACCGAGATTGTATCGGTTCTTGAACTCCAAGACCACGGGACTCAAAAGTTTGATTCTTCCTCGGTAAATAAGTTCACCGTGTCTTCCTCGGGTGGCAAGTCGGCTTCGATCGGCGGCAACAATGGCGGTGGAGGAAGGGCCCGTCCAGTTGGCAGCGGTACTGACGGCGGTGGCGGTGGCGGTGACGGGTGGTTGGATCGGTTTAGCACAATTGTGCCGGACGGTGCGCAGTTGTCGTCTTCTCGGGGGACAACAGGTGAGCCGGTTTCAGGGCAGGTGGATCGGGAAGAGGAGTTGAAGCTGTGGAATTCGATTGTGGAGGAAGCCTCGAGAATGCAAGCCGCAGCATTGAGTGACGAGTCGCTCGATCACGAGACGATGCGGAGACTTGTGTCCCCCATTTCAGCCAAGATTGAGCCCGATGATGATTATGAAGAGTATTCTAGAACGGACTTGCTATATCAAACGGGGGTGTTACAGGAGCCTAAGAATCCTCTACTTCTTGCAAATTATGCTCAATTCCTCTACCTTGTTGCCCGCGATTACGATAGGTAATAATACTAACCTACCTTTAGTTTTCAACAAGCTTAATTTCATGCACTTTATAAATCAAAGAGTATTTAGTATTTCCTTGTGAGGTTGATAATTTAGTTTAGCAAGTCTGGTTCTTTTGTTATTTGAATGAATGTCTTGTCTGCAGAGTAGAGTGGTGTTAGTATGCGAGTTACCAGTGATGGCTGCAGAATATCTTGTTCTAGGTTTGTTCTCCACTACGGTGGTTAACCATGGCTGCTCTCAATTTGACTCGTCGCTGCTGGTCCCCTTTTTCTCTCTCTCTCTCTTTTTTTTTTTTGGTTTGGTGAAAGATATTGGGTCTCTAATTGGTTTCTTTTCTGGGTTGTCGTCGATAGGGGTTGTTGATAGGGAAATTTGTGGTGTGGTTGCGTTTGATGTCAAATATCCCACATTTCTAATCATCATCTTTTAGTCCGTGAATCTCCACGCGCTTTGCTTTAGAGATTTTTCATCAACTTGCTTACGGTGGGGGATGGATGTATTGTTGACCATGATTTTTCCTTTTCTTTCTTTGTTAATGGGTGTTCTTGGTCTTGATCTCGTTGTAAAGTTTTTTTTTTTTATTTATTGTCTATATGGTGGTGTTAAAGTTAAGCTCGCTTTTGCATGATAGTTTATCAGATTGGTTTTGGTTGACTTGTAGTAAGTTTTATTTTTTTTTAATGAAAAAAAATGTGTTACTATAGGGCTGAAGAGTACTTTAAGCGAGCAATAGAAGTGGAGCCACCGGATGCGGAGGCATACGGCAAATACGCGAGCTTTTTGTGGAGGGCGAGGAACGACTTGTGGGCAGCCGAAGAGACGTTTCTAGAGGCCATTTCTGCCGATCCCTCAAACTCTCACTACGCTGCTAATTATGCTCATTTTCTGTGGAACACTGGGGGAGAGGACACGTGTTTCCCTATTAGCTCGCCAGAGGAAGTATAGAATGACGATGATGATGAATACTTCACTCCACTGTAATCAAATCTCTAATAAGACGGGAAACCAACCCCCCTGAGCGGATGCAAAGAAAGAGATAAGCTCCCTGGGGTTCAACTTCAACACCCCTTATCACCTTTCACTTCGTTTCCACTTATTCCTTTATCCTCTCCTTTACACAACAAATAGCCACATAATAATATCTGCATACAACAAAAGGAAAAAAAAAAAGAATGAAAATAGGAAACTTTTTTTTTTTCGACACTTTGGTGGGTTGTGGGGGTGGGAAATTGGGATTTGGTAAGGAGGCGGGGGTGGTGTTTTGGAGGCAGGAACGCACGTGACCCAGGAGGAGGAAATGAAGAAGATTGGTAATGTACACAGGGGAAAGTGGCAACAATCGCCGTCTTTTTGGCCTCATGACGTGTTAATCTTCTCTGGAGTCTCGGCTTTTAGCTTTTGCACGGTTCGAATTGCTTTTCTCTGTTTTTTTTTCTTCCCCCTTTTTTTTTTTTGTTCCCCCTTTTTCTGAGACATAACAACATGGCAAGGTGTAATTATTCCGTTTGTTAATACTATATGCCATTTTTTAAAAAACTTTTGAGTTAAGATATTCAGTGTATAATTTAGCGAGGAACCCACGTGTTTTTTTTTTTTTTGTTGTTGTTGCGTTCGACACTTTGGTGGGTTGTGGGGGTGGGAAATTGGGATTTGGTAAGGAGGCGGGGTGGTGTTTTGTTACATGGTGCCCAACGACTTTGCTCCAGCAATTTCTTTATGGGTCAATGCACATCTGAAATAGATTCTTTCTTTATTTAGTGTACAATTATTGTCCAAGCTGTCTAGCAGCACAGTCCAGAATCATAATAAAAAAAAAAGCGATATATTCCATATATGGGGGGTATATGCGTTTCCACAAATGGTGGCCGATTGAATAATTAAAAAAATGGGCCAAAAAAAAAGAATAATTAAAAAAATGGTCTCGTGATAGATTAGTGAATCCGAATCATCGTGTAGATGCTCTGCTGTGCTAAAAAAGAATGAGTGACTCCTAAAAGGAAAGAAGAATATGATTATGCATGCACTTGATTCCTTTCATCGAGTATTAGCACGTGAATTGAAAAGTATTGCATTGCCTATCTGGAATCTAACTGAAAATAAAAGTTACCATATGGGAGGGAGGTCAACTTATCAATTTTGACAAACAAAAGAAAAAAAACACAAGAGTTCCATTGGAATTTTACTGAACGTAATTACTTTCTCGTTGTTGCCAATGCAACTTTCTAGATTTGGCTCCGGAATTGAAAACCAATCCACACGAAAAACGGGTTTTCTTCTTGTTGATGCCAAGAGGATTTGGGAGGTGGGAGACTAAACAAAACGGAGTCATGTAAAAACCACGAAAGCAATATATAGATCATGTTGGACAAAAGAAAAGACGACTGTCCTAGTAAAGTTTGCCTCCATGCAGGTGTGATCGATCAAACAAGAGATATATATATATAGACCAAAGAAATTACAATGGAATCATCTGGGATCGATTGGATGAACACCCTGCAAAGGCAGATTGTATCTTAGAGCTGAGAGGTCGTGTGGATTCTGAAATGTGAACTTAAGCATGACTGTATCAACTGATTGGAAGTAAAGGTGTCATTGCTTAAGTTTCTTTGTAGACTAAGAGCTTATCAATTATCAAACACTTTTATCAGATGAACCCTTCCCATTGTTGATGTAGCGCATCCTAATATGTGCATCTTGCTTTACAGAAAAACAGAACAATAACAACAATAATGGGCCAGAATCTTTAAAAGCTATCAACACTAAATAAAAAAGTAAGATGGTACCTAGCTTATTTATGGTCTCATTTTGTGAAAATGTATGGTGCACAACTAAATGCACTATTTCCTTTATTCTCATTAAGCATGAATCCAATTAGAAAAGTATATGAGAATTTCAACGAGGCACATGCAAATGCTTAAAACCTTTGGTGCTATTTGTAATGTTACTCGTGTCGTTGCTCGTGGTTTCATGGAGTTAGTCAATTTAGCCATATTTCCCCATAGGCAAAGGTAATGCCCCACACGCCCCCTATATGTACGTATATTGGCCGTGCCAAATGTTAATGTTGATTGACCAATACACCATTTAATCAAACCTTTATTTCGACAAAAGAATTTAATCAAACCTTATTCGTCACGACAAAAGGGAATGTGCAATGTATATTATGGGTCCTCTGTCCCCAGGTTGAAGTAAGCCAAGCAGAAAGTGGCAGCTTTTTCACGTGAAGGGATGGTGATAGTAAGCCACTCCCATGTCTTCTTCCTTCTACCTCCATGCCTTGACACCTTTAAAACCTCTGGCTTCCTGTCACCGTCTTCTCCGTGAAATATAGACAAATTGACATTAAACGACACCCACTTGATGTTCATCCTAAATTCAGAATTGCCTTTCTTATAGTTTCGTTTGGTTAATTTATGGGTACAAATCATTTTCGATTAATTTTGTCCCCATGGTGAAGATAGAAAAGGCGCGTGTCGGAGATTGAGCCCTTATCAGGGGTCGGTTTCTAAAAGCCGAAGCATTAATTGGACACTAAACTGGGCCGAACAGATACAGGCCCTTCGTAGTGGAAATTTGGACTCGATGACAGTTCAAACCGTTCATCCTACATTGAACTAGAGTTTACCATACCCATTAAGAGGTTGGTATAGCGTTAAGGAAGCCTGGGCTTTACCCAAAAGTTTCGCATTCCAACTCCATGCATGCATATCAAATATTTTTCATTCACTTCTTTGGTCGAAACATTGCATATGTTTATTGCATGTAATACATAATATTAAACAAGCAAATGTAAAAAAATCCTGACCTACCAGAGTCGGCATAAACCCGTATAATCATACATCATTAGCTACATGAACTCTAGAAAAGCATAAATGCATAAGCACACAAACTGGATTTTCGTTTGCTAACCCTCGGAGAATATCAGCACACAGCTCCCCACATCAAGCTGCAAAAGGTACGGAGTAGAATGAAGGTATAGCATTGATGCTAGTACAGTCTCCAGAGTGCAAAGACACTTGTATTACTATATGGACAAAATACAAAATCAAGACACATAAAAGCTAGCCCTATGCTCTCCTATCCTCCAGAAGAAGCTAAATACACTCCCATATGTCATTGCATTAGAAACCGAAGACAAAAGAAACAAACAAAAAAAAAAAACAAAGAATAGATATAGAGTAGTACTGCCATTTATCTACCACTATCCACAACCATCATTCAGCCTCCTCTATTGGGACGGCAAGCTAATAGTCGTGAGACAGACAAAAATTAAGAAAATATTGGCAACTAGAAAGCCAAAGCAGCTATATCAACTTCCCTTGCTTCTCTTAAAACGTCATTCTCATCCCCCTAAGGCTTACCTATCCTGCATTACTTGAGGAAGCCCCAAAAATTCTTTCCTTCACACAACTCTCCAGCTTTTTTTTATCGACTTCCACTGTTTTGTCAACCTCGGCCGGAGCATCCCCGATCGCCAATGATCCATGATTGAACATGATGTCTCCTCCCTGATTGTATCCTCATAACCTTTAGCCATGGTTTCTCCCGGAAGTAACCGATTCAAAAACTCAAATCTCATTACCTAGCAAGGTTAAGCAATGGCCCAACCTCAAATAGCCTCATAGAGGAGGAACTTTAACTAATCCCAAATCGACTTATAATTAGAGAGATCGGGAAAGAAAATAATAACAAAATCAAATCATCATTTTTTCCATTCACTAAGTTACCCTTAGTCCAGCTGTCTAAGGCTAGGACAAACTAAACAGCTCAGCCATAGACTCCAACAAAGGAGGATCTCTAATACCTAGATAACTATCAGCAAAAAAATACAAAAAAATTGCCACCATGATTCCCGTGAACTTCCCACACAATTCTCTATAATGAAAACAACAGTGTTTGAGTTTAATACCGTCAATAGGAGGTAGTGCCCTGTTGGGTATCCAAGTGTGAGTAAAATGTCCCACATCGAATGAAACGAGGCCAAGTGAATGATATATAAGTGGAGAGGACCCATGTACCCAATGCCTTAAAGTTTTGGGTTACAATGTGGTGTCTAAGCCCATGCGTGTGGATCTCACTTGGGCCTCGCTTGTTTTCTACCCGATTATCAAGCTACTCCCGGTGCCCACAAGTGGTAGCGGAGCCGATGGTTCGGTTGGGATCGATATGGAATCGCGACATGGTTTGCCCCGTGGTTGTTGCCCCCACGTGGAGCGAGCTCGAGGCTCCGGATTTAGGCCCAGGTGTGGAGTTGTAAGGCGTAGCTCGATGTGGAAGAAACTCACTTGAGGGGGAGATTGTTGGGTATCCAAGTGAATAAAATGTCCCACAATGGATGAAAAGAGGCCAAGTGAATGATATATAAGTGGAGAGGACCCATTGACCCAATGCCTTAAGGTTTTGGGTTACAAAGTGGTGTCCATGCCCACGCGTGTGGATCTCACTTGGGCCTCAATTTAGGCCTAGTGCTCCTAAGAGCAGGCTTAGTATCGAGGAGCGGGCTTTGGATATATCGGAGAAAAAGCTTCCGTGTAGGGGGAGTATGCCCAAGCCCGATTTGGAAGAAACTCACACTTGAGGGGAAGATTGTTGGGCATCCAAGTGTGAGTAAAATATCCATCAACGGATGAAAAGAGGTCATATAAGTGGAGAGGACCCATGTACCCAATGCCTTAAGGTTTTGGGTTACAATGTGGTGTTCAAGCCCACGCGTATGGATCTCACTTGGGCCTCGCTTGTTTTCTTCCGGGTTATTTCTACTCCTGGCGCCAACACCCCCAACAAGGCATGTGCACCTCTATCAAGTAACATGTTTTTTTATATCCTAAAGAAAAAGTAACATGTTATTTGTACATCACATCCTTATGAGAAAAGATAAGAAATTTATTTATCTAATAATTGCGGAAGAAATCTTGATTGATTATGTTATATCAAGTCGCTATGCCATTCGGTATGCTAATATAAATTGTTCATAGGAATAAGGAATATAATTAAACTCGGTTTGTTTATGTTTTTTTTAGGGAATAAGTGGATTTTTGGTCCCTGTATTGCCCTCCAATTTGAAATGTCAGCATTGTACTAAAATTTGATGGATTTTAGTCCTCGTACTACCCCAAATGTATGGATTTCGATACTTTCGGCCACCGGTTGACCATTTAGGGCACGTGTCAGCATATTATTCGCCCACGTCGAGGACACCTGTTAGCAACTAATATGAATTCAATGTTAATTTGGTACGAAGAGATCACATCGGTGGGACCCACTTTTCGATGTGGGTGAATAATATGTTGACACATGTCCTCAATGGTCGGCCGGTGGCCTGAAGTACCAAAATCCATACATTTGGGATAATATGAGGACCAAAATCCATCAAATTTTAGTACAGTGCTGACATTTCAAATTGGAGGCCATACAGGACCAAAAATCCACTTATTCCTTTTTTTTAGTAACTAATGGAAGGTTAGCAATTTCATGTCCAACTAAATGGCCTCGCATGCATACTATATAATTGTGTTCCCTCAAATATTTTAAACTTTGAAAAATCATAAAAAATTTTGCCTTTTTTCATATTTTTATTAATATTTGATTCATGTAGGCCCAAAATTAGTTAAGACGAGGTGAATTAGCTAATACTAGAAAACAATGAATTTTGTAACTCTTTTCGCACTAAACTGCGACTTAGGCTGTAACAGCCCAGGTAAAAATTTCAATTTTACCGGGACTGTTTAAGTTAATGTACAGTAATTTACCATTGATTTTTAATCTTGGGTAATTAAATTATGGTAAATCGAGTATTGGATTCTGAAACCGAGCCTTGTCCTATGTTCGGGATTTTTCTGCGGATTTTACGGACCGAAGTTGGGATTTTTTTCCGGGTC
>JAKUCV010007715.1:0-10492 GCA_028386065.3 Turnera subulata
TGGAAAGTATAATAAATTTTATGGAAATATTATGGAATATATGTACAAATGTTACAATTTCCAGAAAAATCATGGTAATTATTATCTTGGGAAGAAAATTATAATTATTTTATGAAAAATATTTCGAAAAGAGTTTAATTAAAGTATGGTACCGAAATAGTATTCGGATATACGTATGGGAAAAATATTCTCAATAAATAGAAGTAATAAAGGATAAGTAATCAGGATGGAATTAATTCATAGTATTGGCATCATTGCATACCGAATATGTGCATTTATGTGTATATGTGGTTTTATTGTATAGGTTTGGATATCGGGCAGTTTCCCAAGGAGCCGGCGTCCGACCGGTCAGTATTTCCGGAGTTGAGTAATCGGCCAAGGTGAGGATAGATAAACCTTGATATGTGCCCGTAGTGCTGTGTGTGTTTCTTTGTTTGCGTATTTTGCTGCTAGATTGGTCTGTTGGAATAATTATTGACCGTTACCTGATTGCTGTGGAATTATCGATGCTGTTGTTGGATTGTGATAGACTTGTGTATATTGTGTTGAGGATATTGATGAACTGGTCAATGTGGATAGTTGCGTGTTTTGTTGTTTGAATGAACTACTGAGAGGGTCATTGTTGGATATTTGACTGTTATGGTTATTGACGTTGCTGTTGTTGAACTTGTGCTATTGGTCGTGTGGACATTGTGATGAACTGTTAACAGTGAATAATTGGTGTTACATGTATTGTTGATGGATATTTGGTAATATGGAATTGTATTGGGTATTTGGCAGCTATGGTTATTGTTGTTGTTGTTGCTATGATGTTGATTTGCTTGATTGAACCGATGTATGACTGTTGTTGGTTTATTGGATACTGTGTTGTGATTGATGTTGGACTATGAGTAATTGATGTTATGAAACTGATGAAGGATTGGTCTGTTGTGTAACTTGAGCTAATAGGAAATTGGATAATTGTTTGACTGTTATGGATATTGTGATTGATGACGGTAGACAGTGTTGTGATTGGATAATTGGAATAAACTATTGACTGTGGATAATTGAGATTGGAAATTGGAATTGGAATTGATATGAGATGATGATATATGTGGGAAGTAGTGGTACGACCCGATGGTTTGAAAATTAATTCTGGGATGCTATGGTTGGTTACTTGGTTTGGATACTTGATTTGATTGGCATGTTGATGCCTGTGGTTGGGGTATACCAAATACCCAGTGGCTCGGATATGCCGAATATCCGCGGTGGTTCGGATATACCGAATATCCGTTTGGCTTGTTGCCTGTGGTTAGGGTATACAAATACCCAGTGGCTCGGATATGCCGAATATCCGCGGTGGCTCGGATATGCCGAATATCCGCAGTGGCTCGGATATGCCGAATATCCGCAGTGGCTCAGATATGCCGAATATCTGGTTAGTATGTTGTTGCCTGAGGTTGGGGTATACCGAATACCCAGTGGTTTGGATATACCAAATATCCGGGATTTGAGATGTGGATTGGTTTGACCTAGCATCTGGAATTAATTGATAACCTGGTACGACCCTAGCTTGTCCAGTGACGGGGGCCGGAAGATAAAAATTGGTAATAAAAATTAATAAGTATTCTTTTGGACTAGGCTTTGATATGATTCAGTGAGATTCCTCTGATGTGTTGTTTGAGTTGGATTCCTCTGTCGTGAAGTATGTGTTAGTTGCTATGACAGTATCCTTGTGATGTGATTGTATGTGTTTATTGTTGTGATTGTTGTGTTTATTTCGAAAGTATTATGGTTGATTATATATCACTGTTTATCTTTCGTCGGTGAGCGCTTCGGACTCACCCCTCGCCTGCGGGGTTTCATCCCGTAGGATGAGTTGCTTGTAGTGCAGGAACGTACCGGGCCAGCTGATGCGTACCCTCGGGCAGGACTCGGATCCACTAGTTACATTGGGCCTTGCATTTGTTATCATGTGTGTCATAAGTCTTCCGCTGTGCATATCGTTAGGACTTCTGCTGTGTATTTGTGGTATTTGGGCCATTGGGCCAGATAGTTATTGTTGTTGATGTCCCCGTGGTTCGGGTGACGAGTTTCATGTTGGGCCGAAGGGCCGGTTTCCAGTTTTGGTTATTGGGCCGTTGGCCAATTTATTGATTTATTCACTGTTGTTTGGGCTTTATTGGGTTGGGTTGTCACAGTTCCGGCACGTGTTTACTGTGTACGGTAAATACGGGTCGGGGCGTCTCAGAAATATTATTTTCCGTTGGATTTATATTAATTTTCTCCTATTTTTATATTATATCCTTTTCATTTTTTTAGTTTTTAAAAATTTTCCAGTTTTATTTACATTCTTATATTTTTTGTTTGTATTGTATTTATTTTTTTCCTCATTTATAATATATTTTTTCCCTTCCATTGCATTAGTTTTTTTACAGTACTATATAATCTTTTCCAGTTGTTCGGTATTATGTTGGTTTTTTTAATTGCCCTAAATTAATTTTTTTTATTTTCTTTTACATTGAATTAGTTTATTTTTTGTAAATTTTCTTGAATTAAATATTATTTTCCTATTTTTTATACATTGTGTTAGTTTTTTTCCTGAATATTATATTATATTTCTATTTTTTGTCATTGTTTTTGTTTTTTAATTTTGTTGAATATTATCAAATAAATTCACAATAATATTGCTTTTTGTTTTATTTGTTTTTTCAGATTAATATAATATTTTCTCTCTTTTTTTTCATCTCATTGGTTTTGTGTTTCAAAATTTTCAGAATTATTTATTACTTTCATGTTTTAATTTTTTTGGCATTGCGTTTTTTTTAATTTTCCTTATTTATACATTATTTTTATGCTTTAAATTTTTTTCATAGTGTTTTTTTTTCGGATTTATAATATATTTTTTCCTTCCTTTGTGATAGTTTTCTAATTTTTCTAGAATATATGAGATTTTATTTGATATTAATAATTAAATATTAAGTAGTGTTATTATTAAAATAAAAAAATTTTACATGCCACTTAAATTTTCAGCAATTAAAAAAATTGAAATTAATTATTTTATATTATTTTCTTGCTTTTTTTGGAATTGTTTGTGTTTTTTTAGTTTCCCTAATTCATTTATTATTTTCATGTTTTTTAAGGGAATTTTGTTAGTTTTCTTAATTTTTTAGAATTATATACAATTTACCTTTTTTTTGCATTGTGTTTGTTTTTTAAAATTTTCTTATTTATTTACATTTATTTTTTTTATAACTTTTTTATTTTTTTCTTTTCATTGTATTGTATTTCCAGAGTTCAATGATACATGTTGTAATAAAGAAAATCTTTATACAACATTTTCGGGCCAAATTACGTTGAGGGATTGGTTTACAAAATCTCAAATTTCAAGGTGGTCAAAGAAACCAATCAATACCGACCTGTAAAGCACCAATATAAACTTCAGTTTTTTTGGGTCAACAAAAATAGAACAAGTAGAAGGAGAAACAACAAGCCCGTGGAATCCACGGGTACTATACTAGTTTTTATAAAGCGTCGGCTCGATGATCACGGTAAATGGGTTTTGATCCTTCAACCTTGGTTTTGATCCTTCTACTCAACCCGACCTTTTACCTATCTATTGGGTTGGGGTTGACCTGTTAGATTTTGTCAATTTTGTACCCCTAGAGTAAGTTCACAGCCGATGGAAGCAAGAGTAACAATAGGGTTTACAATGCTATTGCACGTAAAATAATATGTCTGGTTGGGTATTTTTCATCCTTCAGTGAAATTGCTTGATGATAAACGTCGGCCGCTGATTGTCTCAATCTATGGAAGAGTTGGCTCCAACACTCCAATCGACTGTCCAGATAGTGGTTCAAGAGCTGTTATATTGGTGGAAAAGGTAATATATACCATGTTGCTATGCTACCTAATTGGCGGTCTTCTTTGTTTCTTCAACCATGTTCATGATGTTTGTGTGTTCTTTAGGCTGAGAAACACTTCCTTGTTAAGTGCAATATTAAGAAGAAGAAGAAGAATGATGCCAAAAATGAAAAGCGCAACATTGAGAAAGAATGGGTTCGGAAGTCAGAATTAATGTCCTCAAGGCGGAGGGAGGTACCATGGTATCTGGTGAGAAATGGAACCCTCTCTTGCTATTGTATTTCTAGTATTGTGAAAGAACTCTCTGAAGAATCTAAATCAGATTTAGAGTGTTTGAAATGTGGAGTGGTATTGGACTCGATGGTACATGTTGAGGGGTGCGATGGTACTTCTTCTTTGTTAACTGTTGCAAGCGATTTATTTTTGGACTCAGGAGTGAGGTCACACAATCATCGGGACCTCGAGGTTTCTCTTGTTCTTGTTTTTTAGCATTTTACAACAGTAGTGTCCATCTTGTTTGCTCAAGATTGTTTAACGGTGAACTTAATTTCATTTCAGATGCTTGGGGTCAAGCGGATTGAATGGGTACTTCCCATTGGCGACTATTTGACTGTGATTGGTTAGGTACGCTTCAGTTAACAACTAGAATATTCATATCTCCTAGAATTTCTTTACGAATAAAGTTCCTACATTGCTCAATTAATGTTGGGTGCAGAAAATTAGTAGTAATATTGTTCGATGTTCAAATTTATTTCTTTTTTTTTTCTTTTTTCTCCCATCTTCTGTCTCTCCAATCTGCGGTCAGGCTGTCAAAGATGAGAGCGGAAGAGTTTCTATTCACAATGCATCCCCATGCTCGGTTGATCGAAGAATTAGACTATTGGAGGGGAATGCAGGGTTAGCTTGTTTACGCTTGAATTCAGTTACATGCACAATATTCCTTCTCTTCTTCTTACTTTAGACAGTCATTGAACTATATAAAACCATGTGGGGATGTGCTTACAGGATGTCCAAACTTGGCTCAATCGTTGCCGCAGTTGCTGGTGTGAGCATCATGATTGATTGTGCTTTTTTCTTATAATATGTCTTCTACAGTGAAGCCATCGTTGTGAGGTGCAGAGTGGGTATGTAATGTTGGTATTCTTAGAAAATTTAGCCAGAAGTGGTCTTTATATACACATTCAATTACGGTTGTGAACTGTGGAATGCATGATAATGTTGGATGGATCTTCATTCATCTAACATATTTAAAAAAACTTGCCGTAGATTCATGGCCTCATCCATTTATTTTATAAAGTAAAGCTAGAACAAAATTAGGTACTTTATGGGTTGTTGTGACAAAGTGGAGCTTACGAAAGGAGTTATTGCAGGTTCCTTGTGTTGCTGCTCAAAGATTAGGCCAGGAAGAAGAAGGCTAGTTGCTGGCGAAATGCCCATTTCGGCATCTGTGTTTGCGAAATTTGTTAGTTTCAGCACTTATATTTGTCGATCTCAGTTTGGGTCAGTTAAGCACATGTCCGATTTTAGAGGCAATCATATTTAATCAGTTGACATGTTGATTGGATGTACAAACTGGCACTTTTTGCAGTATTATTCTTTACATATGGACCATTTATGTGCCGCAATATCATCACCTTTTAACCCTAGTTTTATTTGGTTGGAAATTCAGATAATCTACATCCTTTCTAGCTTTGGGCTTGCAATTGTCATTTCGTTATGTTATGTTTTTCTATCGTGCAGCTAATGTAACTAATTTGCGTGTATGTCTTTGTCACCTGCTCTACCAAGACCACAATCCAAGATCCACCTGCTGAATTGGGACTCAGTGTGTACCCCTACTAGTATGGGTGGTCTTGGTATCCGGAAATTAGAACCACTTAACGCTGCATTCCTCATGAAGCTTGCCTGGGAGTGGTAAAGAACCCTGATAGTTTATGGGCTCGGATTCTTATTGCTAAATATGTCCAGAAAAGGAATGATGATTGGACTATCAAGCCGACGGGTCGGAAAACTCATGTTTGGAGAGGTGTGGAGAAGGTTTGGGGTAATGTACTTGAAGGTATCCAATGGATTATTGGCAATGGGTATTCTGTGAAGTTTTGGATTGATTGCTGGCTTGAAGGCGAGGGACCTTTACTTAATCATGCACTAATGGAGCTTGATAGTGTGCAGCTCAACAGAAAAGTGTATGAATATGTGCAAGCAAATGGTGATTGGGATTGGCCTACCTTAGGAAAAGTACTGCCCCTGCCGATTTTGATGAAGTTAAGAGCCGTTACTCCCCCTAACGGTGAGGCTGGCCGTGATTCCATGATTTGGAAGTCCACTCCTTCAGGTATGTTCACTATTACCTCTGCTTACCATGGTAGTGGAAACCTTGATGCTAATATGGATGATGATATTTGGCAAAAAGTTTGGCATTGGAAAGGGCCTCAAAGGGTTAGAGCTTTTCTATGGCTAGTCTCCCATAACAAACTGTTAACAAATGCTGAACGTTTTAGACGGCATTTAACCCCTAATCCTAAATGTGAGGTTTGCAGGCATGATGAGACAACCTTGCATGTTCTTAGGGACTGTTGTAGTGCCAAAAATGTGTGGAATGCCTTACTTTCGGCTGAAACTGGACAGTATTTTTATAGTTGTGATCTGCATCAATGGTTGCGGGCTAACTTGGTCGTGCAATCTAATGAGGAATGGAGATTGCTTTTTGGCTTATCCTGTTGGCTGCTATGGAAAAGGAGAAATGATAGATGGGTTAAGCAGGACTTTAGTTTATCTCTGTGTGTTAAGGCAATTTGGGCGTATGCCGATGAGGTAAAGGAGGCTTTGCGCTTGGAGGATACTCTTAAGGGACCCGGTGTAAAAACTGTGGTTGCCCATTTATTGGCAACTACCAAAACCAGGTATATGGAAATTGAACACGGATGGGGCATCAAAAGGTAATCCGGGATTGGCAAGGGCTGGTGGCTTAATTCGGGATGAGAATGGGAGATTTCTTGGTGGATTTGCCTCTCATGTGGGTGCTTGCTCTGCCCTCAAAGCCGAATTATGGGTTGTGTTCCTTGGACTGAAGTTGGCTTGGGACATGGGTGCAACTAATGTGCAGGTGGAAGTTGACTCTCTCCCTGTTCGACAATTACTTATGGGTTCGGAACCCCCGAGGGATGAGAATTTTCCTCTTGTGAGTAGAATCGTCTCCCTCCTCACTAAATCTTGGACGATCCAACTCTCTCACATCTACCGGAAAGTCAATAGTTGTGCTGATCGATTGGCTAATCTCGGCTACAGTTTGGATTTTACTAGTACTAGATTTGATACTCCCCAGATTGTATTAAGGACAACTTATGCTTTGATGCTATGGGCATTGCCCAAGATAGGTTTGTTAGAGAGTCTCTCTCAGAGTGTCAGTGATGTAATTTGCTTGTTTTCTTGCCTTAGGGCCTTCTGTTACCAAAAAAAACTAATTTGCGTGTAAAGTATAATTTGAAGGTGTTTAGTATTTGTTTATTTGAATAAAAAATGAGATCGTGTCTAGGCCTCCACCAAACATGAAGAATGTTTCTCCTTACTTGCCTGAGTAAAACTTAAAATTTATTGTATGGCTCTTCCCACATTTAACTGGCTAATCTCTCTGCTGTGTTAATGTTCTCAACTATAATTATTTTTTTTTGCTGCAATTCATTTTAGTTCACAAATTCATATATGATTTTTTTTTTGGTATAGCAAATTCATATATGAATAATTTCTAATCAAAATCGATACTCCGTCATTGATATCTTCTACAATTATTTTTGATTCGTCATCACAATACGATTTTAATTGCATGTCCTTCATTCGAAACAAATCTTAGTTGCATTGTTCCTGCCGTCGTCATCAGTCAATTAGGCCAACAAAAGAAAAACAGCTTAGTAGTGAAAGTGAATTCGTATGGAGGATATTCTTCTAGTCTCTGAAAGCCCAACAAAATTACAGCTAACACATGGGCTGGACCTAGCACTTCAGGAATAATAATCTATTATCTATCCTCTAAAATTGGGCTTTTCATCTGGACCATTTTACAAATAGAATCAGTTTACTTCTATCTCTTGTTAGCCTATCATTGGGAGAGGCTATGATAATTGACAAGTAATTAGTTGGAGATATTATTGGGCTCTCTTTTTTTCTTTTATCAGTGACATTATCGGGCTTTGAAGGACATGCAAAAGTGAAAATTAGTTGCATGTACACAATATGGTGAGTGGATAACTCCACCGGAGGTTATTTGAAAAATTCATTTGAATCCTAAAATCACAAATCAACTTATTTGAGTCCTACAACATCTAAAAAAAACACCATCCAAATGAGTCTCATCCAATTTTTCGTCTATTTTTGTGCTATTTTCGACTTTTCTTGATCCACATCATCATTGACAAGGATAATATAAGTTGCCATGTCAAAATTTTAAGAATAAATCCTTGATTTCTCTTTTTTTAAAACTAATTAAACCAGCACTAAAAACAATTCTTTGGTGCTTGCACGGTAGGAAGAATCTGAGCATGAGAGAAAAGCAAGTCAGGACACATCCACTGTCGCCACTACAATCACACCGGCCCGAAAAACCCATCCCCGTTAGAAGCTCCATAACCACACTCATGTTAGAACACCACAACCAATTCAAGCCACAATCCAAAAGAAAACCCGATTAGAACAACCCCAAATTTAGCATGACAAAGAAAAAAAGAAATATCACAGGGGAGAAAGGAAGAAGAGAGGGGAGCGAAGACTTTCCGGATGGCGCTGCTCCGACCTAGAGTCCAATATAGGTGAGGCCGAGACGAGCTCTCCCCCTCTCTCTATGGCGGTTGCGATGATTTTGTAAGTAAGGGCAAGGCAGCAATTTGGAGAAAAAGAAAAGGATAGGCGTGAAAAAGAATATGTGGATGGTTCCACATGATCAGTTAAGGTCAAAAAAAATAGAAGGAAAATTGAACGAGGACTCATTTAGTGTTATTTTTAGACGCTATAGGAGTCAAATGAGTTTTCAAAACATATTATAAGACCTCAGTTATTCCCATCGGGAGATTTATCACAACTGTTCAGCTGCTACTTTTTTGGCGGGAGTTTTTAAAAGACAGAGATACAAGACCGAATACCCAAATTAACAGAGCAAGTGTACCAGGAATAAGAGATACAGACAAACATCACAAGCTAGCCATAGAAGGCAACGAGCTTACAAGGAACACCGTCTTAAACAAATACAACTACCATAGATCTATTAGGTAGCGTTTGGACCTAGGGCTTGGGACAGGCACGCTGGGACTAAATTCAGAGGCGTGATGTTTGGAACGCGGGCATGGACAAAACGGTTGGACTCGTGTCCAACGAATTTGGGACTATTTCTTTTTTTTTCTGTCCACAGCTCATCCACGGGACAGAACTGCTATCCCGGGACAACACTGTTTTCATTCCCATCCTACCCCCTTTCATTTTTCCTATTACCCGAATTACCCATCAAACCCTACTAATTTATATCCTATTTTCCTCACTTTTCCTCACTTTTCACCCGCCGCACTCTCTCTCTTCTCTCTCGTTCGAAAGCTGAGAAAGGTTTTTCTTTCTTCTCTTCTTCATCCCCTCTCACCTCCCTAAAACCCACGGTGGTCGTCGTCTTCGTCTCCTCCCATATCTGAGAAACCCACGCTGCTCCTCTTCGTCGTCGCTTTCTTCCCCGTCTTCTCTCTTCCAGTCTTCTCTTCCTCGTCTTCTCTTCCTCGTCGTCTCCGCTTGTTTGTGTCTTCTCTTCTTTTCGTCTTTTTCACTTCGTGTTCTTATCAACTTCGCCTTCTGATTCTTTGTTCGTCTTCTCCATCAATCCTTCACCTTAGCGTCGATTCTGGCCCGATCCCCAAATTTCATACCATGAAACCCTAAATACCACCATACCCCCATATTTTTAACGGCTTGAAACCCTAATTCCACCCAATATCCAAATTGAAATGGCCTGAAACCCTTAATTCGACCCAATTTCCAGATTGAAACTGCCTCAAACCCTAATTCGACTCGATTCCCAAATATTGAAGCTGCCTGAAACCCTAATTCGACCCAATCCCCAAATTCATGCTACCACAAACCCTAATTCGTCTTAATCCCCAAATTCCCATATAGAGGAACCCCATTTTTGCTTTGCTTGCCCAATTTGGGCTTAATTAATTGAGTATTCCAAATTCTAACCATTTTTTTATATTGTTCGCAGGTTTTGGTGTAGTGTTGAGAGAATTTGCGTGCGTGCTGTGCTGTGCTTGAAGCTGGTAACATTTGAAGGTATGTTGACAATCCGGTATCCAATTATTAATATGCATATTGTTTGTGATGTGCTTGTATAAATTACTTTATTGATCGTTGTGCTTTGTTGCATGATTTTGGTACTGTTTATATGTTGCTGTGATGCTTGGTTGATAAGATGATGGCACTGGTTATATTCTGTCATTTTCAATGCTTGATTGGTTCAATTTGATGTGGTGCTTGGCCCCTACTTGATTCCCACTGTTGTATGATCCTTTTTAAATAATCAATTATATGTCTGTGGTTTATGATGTGGGTTGTGTAAGTTTGATTTGTTGTGGTTTGTGTGCGGTGGTTGATTAAAAACAAGACATGTTTTATACTTATT
>JAKUCV010007716.1:0-117860 GCA_028386065.3 Turnera subulata
GTATGTATTAGACTTAGCAAATCCGAGGCTCCTCACCTTTACCCGTAAAGGAAGCCTTAGTCGTTTTGCCTAATAAACATGACTCATATGTCTCATATGATTCAAAATCAAATGAGTCTAAAATTCCAACTTTATGGAGTTTAGGAATACGAGTCTAGTTTATATGGCCCAAACGACTATGCCAGAGATAGGTTTCACTGGAATCATGTAATCTAACCTTCTTCGTATTAATGTTATAGATAGGCATTATAAGGTTTAGAACACACAAAACATTGTTTAAAATGCACCACCATAATCAATTTCATTGAAATAAATAGAACAACAATTGTTCCTTATTATCAATCAAAAACCTTCTTGTCGATATAAGACACAGAAATCAAATTCCCGCTTATGGTAGGTACATAATAGGAAATGTCCAGTTCTAAAACCAAACCAATCGGTAAGGATAGATAGAAAATCCCTATGGCTAATGTAGCAACTCTTGCTCCAATTTCGAGGCGTAGGTCTATCTCGTCCTTAGCCAATCTCCCACTCTTTCTCAATTCCTTCACATTTCCTAAAATGTGAGAACCACATCAGTATCTCATACCCACGATGCAGAGGTAGAGATATTAGCCTCTATAACAAAATACCTGAAGCGAAAGTCTCACTTCCCTTCTGCTTCTTTACCTCTTCAAGGTAAACAGGGCAGTTGCATTTCTAATGGCCTGGTTTATTACAACGGAATCAATTTCCTACCTTTGTAATACCTCCCTTGGGTATCAGCACATGAGAACAAGAAGATGCACATGCACCAAACCTTTTGGTACATTTCTTCTTCCTCTCAAACTTTGCTTTACCCTTTCTTTCACCAAGGAAACCAAGACCCCTAAGGCTCTCAATGTATCTAAACATCTTGAGCATATGAGGTCTAACAAGTGATAACTTAGCCATCTTGCATTGAAAATTGCCTTAGAGGTCTCGTACCTCTCATGCCTTGCTCGCTCTTCTCAGAGCATTTTCAGGTGTTCGATCATATCGAACGCCCACATGTTCTCATCTTGCTTCAGAAGCTCAGAGTCCATGGAAATTACCATAAGGCATGTAACATCCAATGCATCATCAACATGCTACTCACAAGCATCTACTTCTGCCCTAGAAGCATTAGGCGCCAATTCATTAAGAACATGCCCTTTAAGGACATACAAATTTTTCTTGTTTGAAGACTATCCTCAAAATGTGATGCCACTCTAGAAAACTATTCCTATTCAGCTTGTCCTACTCTAGGACCAATCGCAATAATAGGTGCTAGTGTTTTGTGCCATGGTAATTCTACAACAAGATCAACTCACACAAATAATAGTCATGCATACAAATCATTTAATAAGGAATTCTATTAAATGTACTCCTACTATATAAATCAAGACAATTATATAAGTAGGCCAAGATCCATATTTCACTACAACATAAGTCAGCTAGGGCTGATCACCTACATCATAGCTATTTAGGTAGACAACTCTTGTCAATTACATCTCTATGTAACTCTTGGATAGTTGAGTTAACAACACCTTGTCCAAGTCTATCTTATAGACATTGCTCAACCCTTGCCTCTAGGTTCTTAATCCTATTAAGGTGACCTAGTTAAGTCCAAACCCACAACAAGCAATCGGGATATTACAATTATCCTCTCGAACCTTGCTAGGATAAACATAGGCACCTTGCTAGGGCAAAACCTACCTAGTGTTGATCTAAGCAATGATTAGTGCTCATCATGGAAGGCAACTAAGAACTTAATATTTCATCAACATATGTTTCAAACACATCACATGCTTGTTCTTGATAAATCATACATTGATGTTAAGCGAATTTGGAAAACAAAAATGCAAGTGAACATCGATGTCCATAAATGAACATCGATGTCTATGAGAATCTGATTCTCGCCAACAATTGGCAGCACTTAGTATTTCGGCTATAGCCAGAGCTGTAGAGCTCGGATTTGTACAAACTTGGTGTCCCTGGAAAGTTAAGAAGTAGAGCTACAACTTTTCTGTTCAGGCCAGACACCAGTTAGGCCTCCATCTACCCTTAATTCGCTGTTTAAGTTACTGGTCTCCACAACATCGATGTGGGTATTCTAGGACATCGATGTCCTGCCATGAACATCGATGTCCTTGAGGCTCTGGAAGTCCAAACTATTTGGCAGAGCTCAAGAACATCGATGTTCAACTCTTGGACATCGATGTTGGCAAGTTCTAAAGGTTCATTGGCCTCTGGAACTCATGAACATTGATGTTCAACTCTTGGACATCGATGTTGGCAAGTTCCGAAGGTCCAACAACTTGGCAATAGCATTTTAACATCGATGTCTAACCTCTAAACATCGATGTTTGAGACTCTCAAACACAAGTACATCGATGTCCTAAGGTGAACATCGATGTTATTTGGTCTCTGGAATCTCAAACAATTCTCACAAGGCTTGGACATCGATGTTCAACCCGTGAACATCGATGTTCATGTGAATCTGCCAAGGCCAACCTACATAGGAGATGAACATCGATGTTCAATGTTCTCTGCCAAGGCCAGACTACACAGAACATCGATGTTCATGAGATGAACATCGATGTCCAGTGGTCTCGGCCAAGGCAAATATCATGTGGACATCGATGTCCATCTGATGAACATCGATGTCCTGGCCTTGCAGCTCATGAACGACAATCGTTGCAAACGCAAACCGACACTCGGTTTTTCTTAGTCGAACCCTTCGACCTACTGCCATAATCACCTTGATTGATATCTCATATCAATCAACCTCTTGTTGTCAAAACACTTTTGACAAATCAACCTCAACAACATATGTATCACATACATACAATTGAAGACAATATGACATGATCATGCTTTATCACATAGAACATATCATGCATATTCACTAAGACATATCAAGCATATGAATATATTTGAATGGCAAAACACATATATATACCAAATCAAAAGCAGCATATCAATTGCCAAAACACCAAGACATCATGTTCAAAATCATTTGGCATATCACATACACAAAATGATTCCTACACATGCTTAGATGATCATATCACATATGAATCATTTACACGGTTTAGAGCTTCACAAGAAGGCTCCGCTACCACTGTAAGTTTCCCTAGGCTATATGACAATCATATACAAGCAAAAGATGCAGCGGAAGCAAAGGAAACTTAGCCAAGAACCACATGTGAAGCATATAAACCGTATAACAAAATTTCGTACCTTGTTCGGTTGAGGTCTTTCACCCAACTGCTGGAACGAATCATCTAGACCAAGACGAAGGCTGGAACGAATCAGTTAGAGCAAGAAGAAGACCTGCTCCTCTACGGTATCCACACGAACCGTGACCTTCCCGGAATCGTCACACGAATCCAAGAACGAGCTCCCCGGACTGATGTGCTAGCAAGAGTAAAACCGGGGCTTGTGTTTGTGGTGTTTTGGTGTTCTTTTCTTTCACAAAGAAAGGGGTAAGTGTGTGTTTTCTCAAGCTCTCAAGAACACTTCTCAAGGCTCAATCCTCTGAATTTTTCAGACACAAAAACGTTCTAACCAACCCAAGTGTGAAGAATAATGCCTTAGACAAAAGCATGTGCATGCCAACTCACAAAGGCATGTCAAAGTGGACAACACCTTTGGCCAACATGTTTCCACTAACTCTTAGTGGGAATATTCATCACAAGGCTGCAATAATGGCTCCACTAATCTGATGCTTAGTGAACCAAACCACCCCAAAACGACCTGGTTCAACCATGGTCCAACCACGGTCCAACCACACCCGGTCCAACCATGGTCCAACCACGGTTCGACCATCTGCTCGAATCAACGGTTCTATGTGTGTGACCCTGTAGGCACTTGTAACGTCCGGCAATAATTGTAAAATCTCATTTTACAATTATAAGCAAAGAGCGGCGTCTAGCAACACATCATTGCTACCCGAACGACAAGATCAGTACTGATTCTCTATGCCTCGGAATATGTCATCGTCCCTTCGTCCCATTATCAAGATTAAACCGAGACATGGAATATGTCAATCTCGTATATGTTTAATCTCGGTTTCTTGATCCTCGAGTTAACTGTGTAAAACGGATACCAATGATATCAACATATCATAATCCGAGCACGGCCGTGCATTTACAGTTCAACTCTATCAAGAAACCATCCGATAATATACCCGTTATATGGGTTGGACGAATCCCCTCTTGATCAATCAAAACCCACTACATACTCGGCATATACCCAATGATTACCCTTATGTCCACCCAGTTACGGGTGACTAGGAATAATATCAAAGTACATGATTCATATGTTGGATACCTTGACGATCTCAGGTCGGAGGACAATCACATCTATAAGAACCACTAATGACATACATATAACGTTCCATGTAGTGTTCTTATGTGGGTCGGTCCAGTCCACAAGTTCTCCAACTTGTACCCGTATGTAGAATTCATATCACATATAAATTCTCAACATACGCTAGTCTTAACTTATTATTACAACCCATCCGTAATAATAACCGACTAGGGACATTTAAGAATATACATATCAAATATATATATACTTGGGTTATAAGTATGTGCAAGCGTTTATCTCATAAACGATACTTATTGGAATAACCTTAATGCATATACACAACTACAAATGATCATCCATGATTGGCTTTTGGGCATATTACTAACAGAATCATCTCATCCTGAAGTTTTGAGGGACTAGCCCTCGGTTTCTGGGAATCTTCTCATCCCAGATTTTCGGGAATCACCTCATCCCAGGACGATAGAATCGTCTTATCTATCGGGTTGTTGACAAAGAATCACTCATCTTTGCCGGCTGGATTCTGTTTGGGAATCATCTCATCCCAAGTTATGGTTTTCGAGAATCATCTCATCCTAGGGCGATAGAATCATCTCATCTATCGGGTCACTGACAAAGAATCATCTCATCTTTGTCGGCTGGATATTCAACGTTCGGCGTTTGGGAATCTTCTCATCCCTAGGTGTGCGAGAATCAGGTCCTCGGCTTTGGTTTTGCGGGTACTAGGTACACGGCTTTATTCTGGTTTCCTCTGTAAGTAACCGGGCATGCAAACTTGACAACCAAAATGCAGCGGAAGAACCCAAAACTCATGGAGGATCCAAGTGAAACAGAGTAAACCGAATAAACAAAAATCGTACCTAGATAGGTTGAGCTCTTTCACTCAATTGTTTAGTCGAATCAGCAAGAACAAGATAAAAATCCTGCTCCTCTACGGTATCCACACGAATCGTCGATAACTAGCCGGAAATCGTCACATGATTACCAACCCGAGCACTCCCGAACAGCGGTGCTAGCTGCAGATTTTCGGGAGCTTGAACTTGTGTTTGATGTGTTTCTTTCTTTCTTAAAGAAAGGGGTGTGTGTGTGTTCTTACAAAGTCTGAAAAAAAAACTCTCTCAAGTCTCAAAAACCAGAATGAAAGAACTCACAAGCATAATCTAAATATGCATACACTAATCCCACTAAAAAAAAAAATGAGACAATGGCCAACACCCTTGGCCCGTCACAATTTGGCTTTTGTCTAATCATGTCTTTATTATCTCTTAGTGGGATTACACATTACATGGAATCAATCTGGTTCAATAACTCAGACAATTAGTGAACCAAAGCAATCCAAAATGACCCTGGTCCAACCACAGTCCGACCATGGTCCAACCACCTGGTCGAACATGGTCCAACCATGGTTCAATCACCAACTCGAATCAACAGTTCTAAGTGTGTGACCCTGTAGGCACTTGTAACGTTTGGCAATAATTGTAAAATTTTATTTTACAATTATAAACAATGAGCGGCGTCTAGCAACACATCATTGCTACCCAAACGACAAGAACAGTACTGATTCATTATGCCTCGGAACATGTCATCGTCCTTTCGTCACATTATCAAGATTAAGCACGAGACATGGAATAAGTCAATCTCGTATATGTTTAATCTAATTTTCTTGAACCTCGAGTTAACTGTGTAAAGCGGATACTAATGATATCACCACATCACATAATCTGAGCATGGCCATGCATTTACAGTTCAACTCTATCAAGAGGCCCATCTGATAATATACCCGTTATAAGGTTTGGACGAATCCCATCTTGATCATACAAAACCCGCTACACATTATATCATGTACCCAATGATTACACTAAGGTCTACTCAGTTACGAATAGCCAAGAGTAATATCAAAGTATATGACTCACATGTTGGGAACCTTGATGATCTCAGGTCTAAGGACAATACATATAAGAACCACTAATGACAATCATATAACGTTCCATGTAGTGTTCTTATATTGGGTCGGTCCAGTCCACAAGTTCTCTAACTTGTACCCGTATGTGAAATTCATATCTCATATTATTCTCAACATACGCTAGTCTTAATTTATTATTACAACCCATCCATAATAATAATCGACTAGAGACATTTAAGAATATAAAATATTCTAGGGTTATAAATATGTGCAAGCGTTTATCTCATAAACATATTTATTGGAATAACCTTAATGTATTTACATGACTATGTACAATCATCCAATGATTGGCTTTTGGGCATATTACACTAATAATCTCCCACTTGCACTAAAGCCAATCATCTATGTATCTAATACCAATGGATGCAGTATGACCATCATGCTTCTGCTGTGTGAGTGGCTTAGTCAATAGATCTGCTACATTGTTCTCAGAAGGAACTTTGCACAGCCTGACATTGCCTCTATCAACGATCTCTCTAATAAGATGATAGCGTCGGAGTATATGTTTGGATCTCTGGTGGTGTCTAGGTTCTTGAGCCTGTGCGATTGTCCCATTGTTGTCACATTAGAGCTCAATCGGACTGTCAATACTAGGAACCACCCCAAGTTCAGTTACGAACTTCTTAATCCAGACAGCCTCTTTCGCCGCATCTGAGGCAGCTATGTACTCAGCCTCAGTTGTAGAGTCGGCAACTGTCTCTTGCTTTGAACTATTCCACAATACAGCACCACCTCCAAGACAAAACACATAACCTGACTGTAATCTAAAGTCATCTCTGTTAGTTTGGAAGCTAGCATCTGTGTAACCCTTTACAACAAGCTCATCGACGCTTCCATATACAAGGAATGCATCTTTAGTCCTTCTCAGGTACTTAAGGATGTTCTTAACAACTGTCCAGTGACTTTCACCAGGATCAGATTGGTAGCACGGCATACATGATAGATCCTATTGCTGATGCATAAGGAATCTTACTCATCCGCTCTCTCTCCTTAGAAGTTCTAGGACATTGATTCTTTGAGAGAGATACGCCATGTGACATGGGCAAGAAACCTTTCTTGGAATCTTGCATGCTAAACCTCTTTAGCACCTTGTCAATATATGTACTTTGACTTAGCCCAAGAAGCCTTTTGGATCTATCTCTATAGATCATTATACCTAGCACGTAGGCAGCTTCTCCTAAGTCCTTCATTGATAAATTCTTTCCTAACCAAGTCTTTACAGACTGTAGTGTCGGAATATTATTCCCAATGAGTAGAATGTCGTCAACATACAATAACAAGAAAACGATTGTGCTCCCACTAACCTTCTTGTAAACACATGGCTCATCTTCATCTTTAATGAAACCAAACTGTTTGATTACTTCATCAAAATGAAGATTTCACCTCCTAGAAGCTTGCTTTAATCCATAAATGGATCTTTGTAACTTGCATACCTTGTTAGCATTTTCTGGAGTGACAAAACCTTCAGGTTGTGTCATGTACACATCCTCTAAAAGATTTCCATTAAGGAAAGCGGTTTTGACATCCATTTACCATATCTCATAATCATGGTATGCTGCTATAGCCAATAGAATCCGGATGGATTAAACCATGGCAACTGGTGAGAAAGTTTCATCATAGTCAATACCATGAACCTGCTTAAAACCTTTCGCAACCAATCGCCCTTTAAAGGTAGTCACATTACCATCCATGTCGGTCTTTTTCTTAAAGACCCACTTGCACCTAATAGGTTTTACCCCTTCAGGTGGATCAACCAAAGTCCATACCTTCTTTTCATAAATGGATTCCATCTCCGAATTCATGGCTTCTAGCCACTTCTTAGAGTCTGGACCCGTAATAGCCTGCTGATAGGAAGTGGGCTCATCCTCTTCTATGAGCATCACGTCCCCAGTATGAGTCATAAGAAATCCATATCTCTCAGGCTCATGCCGAATCCTATCAGACCTACGTAGTCCATATGTTACAGGCACAGGTTTTTCACCCACAACATCTTGTGGTTCCTGTCCTTGTTTCATCTCAGCCTCTATACCTCTAACTTCTTCGAGTTCTATTTTTCTCCCATTGACCTTTCTAGAAATGAATTCTCTTTCTAGAAAAATAGTTGTACGAGCAACAAACACTTTGTGCTCTGTTGGATTATAGAAATAATATCCTTTAGTTTCCTTAGGATATGCAACAAAGAGGCACTTGACGGATTTAAGGCCGAGTTTATCTGATTCTTCTCGTCTCACGAAAGCCTCACAACCCTAGATCCTCATAAAAGACAAATTGGGACGCTTCCCTGTCCATATCTCATATGGTGTCTTTGCAACTGAATTAGATGGAACACGGTTAAGTGTAAGGGCAACACTTAATAATGCATGTCCCCAAAATGAAGAAGGAAGATCAGCTTGACTCATCATAGAGTGAATCATGTCTAACAAATTTCTATTCCTCCTTTCAGATACACCATTCCATTGAGGCGTACCTAGTTGAGTAAGTTGTGATACAATACCACATTATTTTAGATGATCAAGAAAATCTCGGTCTAAGTATTCTCCTCCTCGATCAAATCGAAGCATTTTAATACTCTTGCCGAGTTGATTCTATAATTCACTCTTGAATTCTTTGAACTTTTCAAAGGATTCTGCACTTGTGGTTCATAAGATACACATAGCCATATCTACTGTAATCATCAGTAAATGTAATGAAGTACTGAAAACCACCTCTAGCCTGTGTTGACATAGGTCCACATACATAAGAATGTATAAGACCTAACAAGTCCGAAGCTCTTTCACCTTTACCAACAAAAGGAGTCTTCGTCACTTTTCCTAATAAACATGACTCACATGTCTCATATGATTCAAAATCAAATGAGTTTAAAAGTTCATCTTTATAGAGTTTAGAAATACGAGTCTCGTTTATATGGCCCAATCGACAATGTCAGAGATAGGTTTCATTAGAATCGTTTAATCTAACCTTCTTTGTATTAATGTTATAGATTGGTGTTTCTAGGTTTAGAACATACAAACCATTGCTCAAATATGCACCACTATAATAAATATTATTGAAATAAATAGAACAAAAATTGTTCTTTATTACAAATGAAAAACCTTTCTTGTCCAGACAAGAGACAAAAATCAAATTCCTGCTTATAGTAGGTACATAATAGCAATCATCAAGTTCAAAACCCAAACCACTCGGTAAAGATAGATGGTAAGTCCCTACGGCTAGTGCAGCAACTCTTGCTCCATTTCCAACGCGCAGGTCTTTCTCTCCCTTTGCTAATCTTCTACTCTTTCTCAGTTCCTGCACATTTACACAAATGTGAGAACCACATCCGGTATCTAATACCCATGATGCAGAGATAGAGATATTAGCTTCTATAACAAAAATACCTGAAGTGGAAGTCTTACTTCCCTTCTGTTTCTTCACCTCTTCAAGGTGAACAGGGCAGTTACGTTTCCAATGGCCAGGTTTGTTGCAATGGAAACATTATCCTTCCTTTGCAATACCACCTTTGGGTTTCAGCACATGGGAACAAGAAGATGCACATGCACCAAACTTTTTGGCACATTTCTTCTTCTTGTAAAAATTGGCTTTACCCTTTCCTTTGCCTTTTCCAACCATCAAAATGTTGTTGGATTTGTTTGCCTTCATTTGTTGCTCAACTGTTCCCAACATGTTAAGCAACTCAGACAAGGATTTCCCAAGATGATTCATATTGAAATTCATGACAAATTGGCTGTAACTATCCGACAACAATTGCAGGACTAGATCAACAGCCAATTTCTTTTGCAAAGAAAAACCTAGACCCTCAAGGCTCTCAATGTATCCAATCATTTTGAGCACATGAGGTCTCACCGGTGATGACTCAGCCATCTTCCATTGGAACAATACCTTAGAGGTCTCATACCTCTCATGCCTAGCTTGCTCTTCAAAGAGCATTTTCAGGTGTTCGATCATATTGAACGCACCCAAGTTCTCATGTTGCTTCTGAAGCTCAGAGTCCATGTTAACAAGCATAAGGCATGCAACATCAAATGCATCATCAACATGCTTCTTGTAAGCATCTCTTTCCGCCCTAGGGCATTAGGCGCCGGTTCATTTGGAACGGGCCCTTCAAGGACATACAACTTCTTTTCTTGTTTGAGGACTATCCTCAAATTGCGATGCCACTTTAGGAAGTTATCCCCATTCAGTTTTTCCTTCTCAAGAACCGATCGCAGAGATTGTGTACTAGTGTTTTGTGCCATGATAACTCTACAACATAGATCAACTCACACAAATAAGAGTCATGTATTCATAAAATCACTTAATAAGGAATTTTATTAAATGATGCTCCTACAGATAATTATAAGTAGGCCAAGATCCATATTTCACTCCAAGAAAAGTCAGCTTTGGCTGATCACTTATATCATAGTTATTTAGGTTGACAACTCTTGTCAATTACATCTCATATAACTCTTGGATAGTTGAGTGAACAACACTTGTTCTTGTCTATCTCATAGACTTAGCTCAACTCCTTGCCTCTAAGTCCTCAATCCTATTGAGATGACCTAGTTAAGTTCAACCCATAACAAGCAGTTCGGATATTAAAATTATCTCGTCGCACCTTGCTAGGATAAATATTGGCACCTTGCTTTGGCAAAACCTACCAAGTATTGATCTAAGCAATGATGAGTGCTTATTATGGAAGGCAACACAAGAGGAACTTAATATTTACATCAACATATTATTCATATATATCATATGCATGTTCTTGATAAATCAAATATTGATGTTTTGCAAATTTGGAAACCAAAAATACATAAGAACATCGATGTCTGACATTGAACATCGATGTTGTGAGAATCTGATTCTCCCAACTACTTGGCAGTGTTCAAGAACATCGATGTTTAACTCCTGAACGTCAATGTCTGACTCATGAACATCGATGTTTAACTTTTAAACATCGATGTTTGAGAATTCTGGAACTCGAAACATTTCGGCAGAGCCCATGAACATCGATATTTAACTTGTGAACATCGATGTCTTGAAGTTTCTGGAAGTTTAAGATTTCTGGCAGTAGTTTTAAACATCAATGTCTAACTTTCAAACATCGATGTTTGAGAATTCTGGAATCTCAAATTAATTTAGCAGTGCTCTAGAACATCGATGTTTAACTCTTGAACATCGATGTTTGAGAGTTCTGCCAAGGCCATTCGTCATGAGAACATCGGTGTTTAACTCTTGAACATCGATGTTTTCAAGATTCTGCCAAAGCCAATCTTCATTTGAACATCGATGTTTGGAAGATCCGGTCAAGGCGAAACTCATGTGAACATCGATGTTTGTCTCACATACATCGATGTTTTGGCCTTGCTGTACTAGAACGACAATCGTTCCATACAAAAACCGACAATCGATTTTTCCTTGTCGAACTCATTTGACTTACTGCCATGAACACCTTGATTGATATCACATACCAATCAAGCATTCATTGTCTGAACACTTTTGACAAACACCAACCTAAATATGTATCATGTATACAAAATTGAAACTTAACATATCACATATGCAAATGAATTCAGCATATCACATATACTTCCATGTTTATGCTACATCAAATTCGGTTTAGCGTTTCACAAGAGGCTCTGCTACCACTGTAAGTAATCGGGCACGCAAACTTGACAATCAAAATGCAGCGGAAGAACCCAGAACTCATGGAGGATCCAAGTGAAACAGAGTAAACCGAATAAACAAAAATCCTGGATAGGTCGGGCTCTTTCACTCAACTGTTGAGCCAAATCAGCAAGAACCAGACAGAAATCCCGCTCCTCTATGGTATCCACACGAACCGTCGATAACTAGCCAGAAATTGTCTCACGATTACCAACTCGAGCACTCCCGAACAGTACTGCTAGCTGCAGATTTTCGGGAGCTTGAACTTGTGTTTGATGTGTTTCTTTCTTTCTCAAAGAAAGGGGGGTGTGTGTGTGTTCTTACAAAGTCTGAAAAAAAAACTCTCTCAAGTCTCAAAAACCAGAATGAAAGAACTCACAAGCATAATCTGATTATGCATACACTAATCCCACTCAACAAAAGCATGAGACAATGGCCAACACCCTTGGCCCATCATAATTAGGCTTTTGTCTAATTATGTCTCCATTAGCTCTTAATGGGATTACACATCACATGGAATCAGTCTTGTTCAGTAATTCAAAAAATTCGTGAACCAAAGCAATCCAAAACGACCCTAGTCCAACCATGGTCCAACCACAGCCTGACCATGGTCCAACCACCTGGTCGAACCATGGTCCAACCATTGGTTCAACCATCAGCTCGAATCAACAGTTCTTAGTGTGTGACCTTGTAGGCACTTGTAATGTTTGGCAATAATTATAAATTCTCATTTTTCAATTGCAAACAATGAGCAGCGTCTAGCAATACATCATTGCTACCCAAACGACAGGATCAGTACTGATTCATTATGCCTCGGAACATGTCATCGTCCTTTCGTCACATTATCAAGATTAAACACGAGACATGGAATAAGTTAATCTCGTATATGTTTATTCTAATTTTCTTGATCCCCGAGTTAACTGTGTAAAGCGGACACTGATAATATCGCCATATCACATAATCCGAGCATGGCCATGCATTTACAGTTCAACTCTATCAAGAGGCCCATCTGATAATATACCTGTTATAAGGTTTGGACAATTCCCATCCTGATCATACAAAACCCACTACACATTATATCATGTGCCCAATGATTATACTAAGGTCTACTCAGTTACGAATAGCCAAGAGTAATATCAAAGTATATGACTCACATGTTGGGAAACATGATGATCTCAGGTCTAAGAACAATACATATAAGAACCACTAATAACAATCATATAACGTTCCATGTAGTGTTCTTATGTTGGGTTGGTCCAGTCTACAGGTTCTCTAACTTGTACCTGTATGTAGAATTCATATCTCATATAATTCTCAACATACGCTAGTCTTAATTTATTATTACAACCCATCCATAATAATAATCGACTAGGGACATTTAAGAATATAAAATATTCTAGGGTTATAAATATGTGCAAGTGTTTATCTCATAAACATATTTTTTGGAATAACCTTAATGTATTTACATGACTATGTACAATCATCCAATGATTGGCTTTTGGGCATATTACACTAATATCCTCGTCGCGAGAACTGGGTTCCCGACTTTTGACTTGTATGTCTCAATGTCTGGTCACCTTAGGTTTGCAGGGACTGGGCTCTTGGCTTACTTGTTTTCCTCATGTCTAGATCCTTCATGTTTGGTTTCCCTTCCCTCATATCTGGACTCCTCTCTGGCTTCTCTCCCATCTGGTTTTATTGGGTTCTCTCATGTCTGAGTCTATCCTCATTTCTTGGCTTGCGGGAACGGGATCCCGGCTTTAGGTTTGGGTTCACTCCTCTCCAGGTTACAAAGGTCGGGTTTTCGACTATTCTCTCTTGGCTTGGTTGTCTTACCTCTGGGTATCTCCTGTTCTCTGGTTTGTGTTGGCTCATCTCACCGGTTTTGTAAAAACTAGGCTTTTGGCTTTTGACTGGGCTCCCTCATCTCTCTGGTTTGCAAAGACTAGGTCTTTGGCTTCTGACCGGGTTGACTGGCTCTCCCATCTCTCTCCCGGCTGGGTTCTTCCAAGGTTTTTCTCTCGTCTGGATCCCCTCATCTCTCAGTTTGAGGGAGCTGGGTCCTGGCTTTTTAGCTTCTCTCATGGTTGGATCCCTCATGGCTTCCTCACATCTGTGTTCCCTCAGGTTTGTTCTTTCTCGTCTCTCGGTTCGCGGGAGCTAGTGTCCCGAGTTTTGGTTCGCTCACTTCTGGTTTCTCTCTCATCCCTCTTTTTTCTCGATTTAAAGGAGCTAGGTCCAGGCTTCTTAGTATACTCATCTCTCAGGGTTTTCTCTCGTCTCATGGCTTGCGGGAGCTGAGCCCCGACTTTTGGTTTTCTCTTATATCTGGATCCCCTCATGGCTGGGTTCATTCCTTTTTGGATGTTTTCTCATATCGGGTTTTCTCTCAAGTCTGGCTTCTCTCATCCTTCGGTTTGAATACTCTCTTTTTTCAGTTTTGCGAGTGTTGGGACCCAGGTTTTGGTTCACCCTTATGTCTAGCAGGTTCGAGAAAAATGTCGTTCTACACTCGGGTCGCCTCACGGTTTGCACTCTGGGTTGGTTTGATATTTCTGGTTACCTTACTAGCCTCACAAGTTCTCTCATGGTTGAAGTGTCTTGATCCCATGCCCCTAAATCTGATTAGGTGTATTGTGCCCTTTGAGACATACAAACTGGAAGCGAGGTGTGATGCCCCTACTACCTCAACATGATTTGAGAGGTGAAGTCTGGTACATGTGTTCAAAAGCCAAACAGTTTCGCCGCGTTTGAGGAAATTCCATTACACAAAATGGGGTATTATACCCCTAATCCTGGTTATTATTCTCTTCGGAGACTAAAGGCAGCGGAAACCCAAAATTTCAATTCAAGCAATGTATCTCATTACCCATGACCCAAAAATATGCATACAGGGTTTTATCTCGGAGGAAAGGCCGTTACGGGGTGCAGGGCCCGCAAAAAATCAAGAAGGAGCCCAAACAGGTGGTGGCGGTCTTGTGAGAAGGCCCGCCAGAGCTTTCCGGTCTTATGGGGATGACCAAAAGGGCTTGGCAGTCTTCTTGTCATGACTGTCGCCCCTATTTTGGTTTAAAAACCCCTCTTCCTCCTTCTCACTCTTCATTCTTCATTCACTCCCTCTCCAATCTCGAATCCTCTCAATTTTCTCTCCCTTCCTTATTCTCAAAACACTCTAAAACATCTCCCCACTCCTCCCAATCCTCATCCATGGCATCATCATCATCAAATCGCTCCAAATCACAGGAAGAGACTGTGAGGAAATACCATCCTAAATCTAACCCAGAGGAGAATCCAAGCTTATTGTTGAAATCTCCTAGTACACACGTCTCCACCCAACTCCATAACATTCAAGTAAGTGATTTCTAAACCAAAAACTCATTGGATTTATATTTTGATTGATTTTTTAAGTTCATGTCCATATGCCCCTTGAATTTGAATTCATGTAATGCATGTTGTGTTTGAATGCTTAAGAATTCTCCTAGGATGTCTAGAATGCTTTCTCCTATATTCATTTCATGGATTAAACACAAGAAGTCATGAATTGAGGTTCTATCCAAATTGGGGGTTTAGGATTCTTCGCGAAATTCGGGGATTGTGAATGTTTTTTGTGTCGTTTTGACATTGCGAGTGTATAGAATTGATTTTGGGTGACTGGGTATGAACGTGCTTGTCCCAATTTTGGCCAATTTTAAACTTCACCACAGAGGGCTTTTGTGATTTTCTTGTGTTTTGATCCGTAAATGAAACTGTGCTATGATGTTGGAATGCATGATGCAAGTGTGTAATCCCATCCCCATAATGCATGTCTTGATGTATGTGGTCTTGGTTTGTTCTTGGTGAACCCAAGTTGCCATGAGTATTGACCTCTTTCTGGAACGACCGCAACCCAAAAACGATAATACAAAACATAAACAATTATAAAATAACCAAATTGCCCTTAAGTACTGGGATGCCAAACTTTATGTAAAAACATCAACTCAATATCTCAGAGTAACCAAAAATAAACATCGGAATACAAAGAGTCAAATATAAAATAGTCGGCGGCTAGCACTGGTCCTTCTCGGCAGAGTTCCACCTCGCAGAGGAGGAGGGGCACTGAGCATCTTCTTCGACATCTAGTCCTGTTTTCTCAGTATGTGATGTTGATTTTGAATCTTCTGATGATTCTTATAGGCGTTGCCGGGTGTCTTTTCCAAGGACCCACCCCTTGATTTTCCACCATTTCCGGATGACATTACCACGGTGTCATCGTTATCATTATCCCCAAGTTTCTTCTTTCTTCCTCTTTTCTGTTGCTTGACTGATCTTCTTCGTATGAATAGGTTCTGACCACTGAGGTTTCTCGACTTTGGACACTGCTTGGACGGGCCATGGCGACCCTGATGGCCCAAGCCTTCCGGGTACGGGAGTTGACTTCCTGTGTGAGAGAAAGGGGATGTGCTCGCCCCGTGCCATTACCTTGGGATCCTCGCCCTACTAGACCATTGGTACCTCCTTCTGCCCCGCAACCGATTGCTCATCCTGCTGACCCTTCCTCAGGTGATTCTAAGGATACCATTCAGGAGCGCACTCGCCCGGTTCGCCAACCTCGGAGCAAGAAGAGACGATCTTGATTGATGCATGTATGCCCTATTTCCTTGAAGCGTGTACTTTGATGGACTACTCTTTCTTTTGTATGCATGTGCGTGTGTCCTAGGTTCTAGAGTTAAGTACTTGGAAGGGATTACTCTTTGTGAATGCATGCTTAATTCCCCTACTCTCGAAATGCAATCATGTATGCTATTTTCAAAACTACCGAGTCATATGCCATGAGTACTGGGATAGGTCAAGTATTGGGTTTGAAAGATTTCCACAAGGTCACACAAAGCACATACTCCTCTTTCTTGGGTTTATTACCGAAAGTCATTTGAAGCACGGACTTCCATGAAAATGAGCATGCCGCAAATCTCCCCAAGCATCATTTGGCCTTAACTTTTTCCTAGACTGCCCTTTCAGGTTATCAACCTAGCAGGCGTGTCCTAATTTTTGCCTAGATCGCCCTTTCGGGTTTTCAATCTAGCGGACTAGTGCCCCTCTCTTTCTCAGTTTTATTTTACTTTCTTCCTCCGAGGTGGTTGGTGGTCAAAATTTACCCAAGTGATGACGAGTTTCAAGTCTTTTCGTCTTGTGGTGGCACTTTCCGGTGATGGCTCGATTTTGGTCCTTCGTTGACTTGACAACATAACCAGGGAAAATCTAAAGACACTACTCTTGAGCATTGGGGGAGGTTTTCTCAATAGATGGAACCCAAACTTAACCCTATCATCTTTTACCAACCTAGCTTAGGAACCAAATTTTATTTAGACCGGGCTCTTTAATAGAGTTACCAACGTACCAGTAGAAAATAATGTTCAGTTTCTTTTTTCAAATCACAAAGAAGTGCTTTTCTCGAGAAGTTTGAATGGCACAATGGTTGTGGATGCACATCCCCTTTTTTTCCTTTTTTTTTCTTTTTTTTCTCTTTTTTTGTTTTTATTCGTAGAAACGACCTCACAAGCCAGGCTTATTAATTCAAAGGAAAGTATTTGATTTGAAACAGATTTGATTTATTGGATCAGATCTTCGTAGTTCATTCTATGGTTCCCAAACTAAGTTGATAAATTCTGATAAGATTTAAGACATCATCTTCATAAATGAGGGGATAAGAACATCCACTGCATGAGTACTAAGCAAAAGACACTAATTAAAGACAGATAACATTGACTCTTCGAGGTCAAGTGAACATGGATAGACTTTAACTCTCTTTTATTTTGTGAAAATAAAATAAAAAATGAAAAGACAGACTCGGAACTTTGAAACCCCTAAGTCTTCTTATCCTCCCCATTAGCTGTCCTAAGCATCCTCCCCCATCACCCATTCGATTATGTCCGGGTACACAAGCTTTCTTTGTGGGACCATAGTGACGGTTTCCTTCGGGTCATCATGTTGGATTTAAACCATCATTGCCTCATCTCCCACCCCATGACTGTCTTCATCTTCCTTATTTGTCATCATGCCATCATGCAATTTTGAGTATTCCTTGGATCTTGAGGCATCAACCCAATCGTCCCACTTGCTTTTCCTTAGCTCCTGGATGCATTCCTAGAGACTTTCCTTTGCCTTGATACTTTCTCGAGTGAGTGCGGCACTCTGGAGCTGGATGCCCCTCATCACATCTTCAATGAGTGCATCCAGGAGCTAAAGGGGAGAAGTGGGTCTTAGTGCCTTGATCAAATGGGTTCAAAAAGAAGGCCAGCAACAAATGGTTGGATAGGACATGGGCTGACTCTTGATTCGGCATACTATTTTTTCTAAAACTCAATGCAAAATGACTTGTGTTATGCAATCCTAACTTCTCAAATTCTTAGAGCAACTAGCCATCCACTCAAATTGTCAAGATGAACCTCCTTTGAGTTTTGGTAGACCAGCGCTTGAAAATATGGAATTTCTTCCCTCTTAATAGCCATGGATGGTTACTCTCCTTTCCTGCTTTCTCAAATCCACATATACGCATGAATTCAAATCCCAAAATAACTAGATGCAACACATATATACAATACAATAAATGCCACACAAATGCACGTACCATTTATTGATTCACAATGCATGAGTTGCTCAATGTTTGCAGCCGGTTGGGGGCCAAAAGGTTGCCGCCAGGGAATAGGCTGACCTAAGCACATGTGATAATGGATATCTCTTGAGGTCCATGGCCAATTAATCCCATCATTGCTAAGCATCGAGAAACGGGTTCACTCAATCTGCCATCGCTTAAAGAAAGCATGGTGGTTGACTCGGATTCCCTCGCCCTCTTATGGTAGAGGATTCACATCAATCATCATGAATGCAAGGTACTTATGATGACAAATAAAAAGGCATACAAGATTCAACAATTGCATAGGGTCTCTTGAACCCACTACTTCCCTAATGGAGTCGCCAACCGTAAATACCCGAACCAAAGTCACTTGAGCCTATTCATCTTTTTCCTTATAGCTTCCTCTTTGGGAAAATCCCATGTCAATGGAGTCGCCATCCAAATTTTATTAAGGGCAAAATTTGGAAAAAAACCTTTAGATGACTCCTTTAGGCTACATGCCATGGCGAACCAAAGACATGGGATCGGGGGTTCGTCACAGATGGGAAGGTGTTAGGCACCCATCCGTGTTGGGTTGAGACTTTGTGCAATTGATGAATACAAATGTGCCTTGTGCAGGTGTGCAAGTGTGGAAAATAAAAGAATGGGGGGAGAAGAAGAAGATGTGGCTTGCATCCCTTTGTAAAAGCGAGACTACCTATGTACCCAAGTGACTGGGGTCAAAGCCACATAGTTCTAAACGTGGCACTAAGCGGCCACTTACATTATCAAAAGCATCATCATATGATCAGCAAGAATCAACCAAAAAGAGTTAAGTGTTACCTCTTGTAGCCCTACTCTAGCTCCTTGCACTGGGTTGAGTTCTACACCTACCTTCTTGCCACTTCTGTGCTCAACGGTTGGTCCTTCTCTTGATTCCTCCTTGCTGCACTACTGCTGATGCCTCCCACGAGATTTCCCCAGAGGTTCTGCCAAGAATGTATCTCTATACTTGGAGAGGTAGAGTTTCTCCAAGCACTTAAGGCTTATAGGTGTGTATGTGAGAAAAATTGTGTGTCTCTTAAAATGTGTGTGAGGGGTCCTATTTATAGTGTTCTAGGAAGCCTAGGGGCGTGGACTTGCTGAATGGTGAAGATTATGCCCAAAAATCTGGTCCAAAACCGCGTAGGATCGAATTGGAAACAAAATCGGAGAAAATCAGAGGTTCTCGGCACCTATGACCGCCGCTGCAAAACTTTCTGAGAGGGCCTTTCCAATGCTTGATGTGATCTGCATTGGCAATGATATCATTAGCATTGATCATGAAAGGGGATGGATGTAAGAAATTAAGCCAATTGGTGGACCTCACAAGGGAAAGATCAGCAACGCGTTCCCAATTGGTAGCAGCTTGATTGAAGATCCTATTGTTTCTTTCAAGCCAAGTAGATCGCAGGATGGCAGCTCCTATGACAAACCATGCTGCCTTTTGGAGGGGAGAAGTGGGGATGGAGGTCCAGTAAGGTAAGAAAGCCTCAATATTGTTCAGACAAACCCAGGCAATGCCCAACCATTTGCAAATTCTGCTCCAAATTTTCCAAGAGAATGAGCAGTACAGGAAGAGGTGATCGCGTGACTCGTCAAAATTGTTACAAAGAGGGCATGAGAGATCAAGCGAAACAATGATGTTTCTGTGGGGAAAGAGGTCTTGGTGGCGATCCCATTATGGAGGATTAATCAAATCCAACATTCTACTTTTGATGGGCACAAGGACAACCACGGGGATGGCTTGACAAATTAATTAACTACATTAATCGAGCATGCGCGGAATCTGTGAAATGGTACACTGAGACAACCTGAAGGAGATAAGCAATAACACCTCGCATTAATACAAATGATGAGTTGTATTGTATGATTTCAATGCCAGATCTCAATTCTTTTCTTGTTATTAAGTAAAAATTGATAGTACGATTTTGTCAAATTTTATTCTCTTATTTTGTCATTGCTGCACATCACACGACAAATCATGTGAGGCGTAACAGATCGAAAGGATGGAGTAATAAATGTATAAAAAAACTATTTTAGCACGCCGTAAGTCCCTTTTCCGTCTTTCTAAGAGAAAGTTATGCTAATTTAGTGGTGGAATGCCTTGAAGCATTTTTTTTTGATCGATATTTTTTTTCTTGATCGAGATGCCAAAACAAGTAAATTAACACTACTCATCCATCGTTGCCTCCACTCAGCAACTTGATTTTTTTGTATTTTTGGGGTGTCGGTAGATGAATATATTAATAACACTCACAAATCACAGGAAACACACAAATCTTATACCCAAGATCTACTTGCAAATGCAAATCAGCAACTTTTTTTTTTTTAGGGAACAAATCAGCAACTTGATGATACCAGTTTTTGTATTTTTTACTTTCACATTCGGTATCCGAGCTTTGCCCCAAGAATACGAATTCGACACTTTGTCACGTATTGTTAGCAAGTAAAGCGCCGGGAGTAGCCTGCAAATCGGGGAGAAAACAAGCAAGGCCCAAGTGAGATCCATACTCATGGGCTTGGACACCATAAAGTAACCCAAAACTTTAAGGCATTGGGTACATGGGTCCATTCCACTTATGTTTCACTCACTTGGTCTCCAACCAATAATCTCCTCCTCAAGTGTGAGTTTCTTCCACATCGGGCATAGGCATATGTTGGAGGATTTTTATAATATAAGAGGAATTATATTTGTACCATTTGGGGTAAAAGGTGTCTACTGGAAATGAGTTTAAAAATGAACAGTTACATCCTTTTGTATTGTGTCTTTTGGAAAAGACACAAATTTAAGTTTGAATATGGCTGTAACTTTTGGATTAAAAATGTCTTTTGGAAAAGACACAGGAAGCCCTATAAATAGGTCACTCATTCTCATTTCCAGACATCAGAAAGTATCCAAACGTACAAAACAAATTGTGTTTTAGTTTCCTCTTTTCTCTCCAACTAGTTCACTTACTTTTTCTATTTTCTTATCTTTCCCACCAAATAAAATACTTTGCCTTTTATATGGTATACCACTGCAGAGGTTATCATATAAAATAGATATTCTGCTTATATTCGGAAAGTGTCAAGGGTTGTGGTGTTTATGCAAGACATCTTCAACCAGGGGCTTCATTGTATCTCCGAGGCAAATTTGCAAAACACCGTTGCATACCGACTTTAGAGTAAGTGGTGGTGGCAAATTTTGTCTTAAGGAAAGTGGCATTAGCAGCACGCCTTGAAGCATCTGCAGTTATTATATTCACAGCCTTGTCTACTCCACATCACCACACAGTACAAGAAGCAGTGTACCAGTGCAGAAAGAAGCTTTTTGTTCCTACAATCTTAAGACAATATTCGGCATTATGGGGAAGAACAAGGTTGTTTTGCCAAAAGAGCCAAACTTCACATAGTTGGAATGCTTTGCTGATGGTTACTTTCGAAGATGGCAAAAGAAGATGCATTTTCTACTTGCTGCAATGGGAATTTTGTATGTTCTCAAGGCGCCCAGGCCAGAAGAAAAGGAGGATGAAACAAAGAAGGATGCTATCAAGCGGAACAAATGGGATAATGATGATTGAATTGCTTTGGGAAGCATTCTCAATGGAATGTCAGACACTATGTTCGATACATACTACAACTCTGCTTCAGCAAAGGACCTGTGGGAGTTGCTCGAACAGAGAAACTTAAAGGAGGATGCTACAAGTAAGATGTTCATTGTCTCCAATTTCAATAGTTATCGCATGGTAGACAATAAATCTGTTATGGTGCAATTTCATGAAATTGAGCATATTCTTGGTACATTCAAGCATCATAATTTGAACATGGATGAAGGCGTTATTGTAGCATCTATTATAGAAAAGTTGCCTCCTTGTACCTTCCTTAAATTCTTCGTCAACTTCGTGTTCTTTCTTCTGTAATCAGAAGTTCGAGAACCTTTACTTGAGGCTTAACTCCTCTCGGAAGCATTTCTTCTTCTTCTATTTCTCGTTCTGAGTGTTCACAGTTTTCACGTGAACCACCTCCTACCTGTTCCTTCGTTCAGATTTTTCGCTTTTATTAGTAGCTTTAATGACAATAAGTCCATCAAGAAGAAGGTTGTGTGCTTCAATTGCAACAAGCCTGGACACTACAAGTCTGAATGCCGACTTCTCAAAAGGAAGAAAGTTCAAGGCAAGAATGACGCACCATCAACTGATAAATTTGTAGCCATGATTTCTGAAATCAATATGGTACAAGATGATGGTGCTTGGTGGATAGATTCCGGAGCAACAAAACATGTCTGCAAGGACAAAGATTTCTTCAAGACCTTTGAGCCCTTAGAAGATGGTTCAAGTTTATACATGGGGAATGCTACTAAAGCAACTATCAAAGGCAAAGGAAGTGTTGATCTCGAGTTCACCTCTGGAAAGACACTTACACTTATAGAAGTGTACTATGTGCCTGAGATAAGGAAGAATCTTGTGTCTGGAAGTATGCTAAACAAGTTTGGCTTTAAAATAGTTTTCGAGGCAGACAAATTTATTCTATCCAAGGGTGGTGTCTTTGTTGGCAAAGGCTACATGTATGATAATATGTTCAAGTTAAATATCAATAATAAGAATAAGTATGTTGCTGCATATACTGTTGATTCTTCTTCTTTTTCCTTATGGCATAATCGGTTAGGACATGTGAATGTTAGGAAAATGCAAGATATGATGAAAATGGAAATAATTCCTAACACTAACAAAAGTGATCAACAATGCAAAACATGCATGCTTACTAAAATCACAAGACATCCATTCCCAAAAGTTGTAAGAAGTACTAAGATTCTTGAATTGGTACATAGTGATGTTTGTGACATGCATAGTAATCCTACTATTGGTGGAAAGAAGTATTTTGTTACTTTTATTGATGATTACTGTAGATTTTGCTATGTTTATTTGTTGCATTCTAAAGATGAAGCAATGGATAAATTTAGAGCATTTAAACTAGAGGTTGAATTGCATTGTGAATCACATGTCAAAAGATTAAGAACTGATAGAGGTGGTGAATACTATGATCCAAGTTTCTTTAATTCAACTGGGATAGTACATGAAACAACAGCTCCATATACACCACAACAAAATGGTGTTGCAGAACGCAAGAACCGTGTTCTGGTAGAGATGGCAAATGCCATGCTCTCTAATTCCGGTTTGGGTTTAGGATTTTGGGGTGAGGCAATATTAACTGCCACTTACATATTGAATCGAATGCCTAATAAAAGGAGCAAGATCACCCCATATGAGTTTTGGAACAAAAGAAAACCAAATCTTAGTCATCTAAGAGTTTGGGGATGCAGAGCAATTGTGAGAGTTCCTGAGCCTAAGAAAAGAAAATTGGGCGAAAGAGGAATTGAATGCATATTCATAGGATATGCACATCATAGTAAGGCTTATAGGTTCAGGGTTATAGAACCTAATGATGCAATAACAATTAATACTGTTATTGAATCAAGGGATGCCTTATTTGATGAGACAAGATTCAATTCCACTCAAAAATCTATAGCATCTCCACTTGACAAAGGTTTGAGTTTATGTTTCCTTCTGAATTCACTACGTGAACTCGTTTCTTCCTCGTTTTCTCAATTTTCTTGATGTGTCAGTAGCCTGAAAATAATGGATCAACTTCCATATTTTCTTCCATGACTTTTAGTACATGGTAAAACAATGTTATATCTTCTTCTAGGATTCACTTATAGTGAAGCTATGAAGTCACAAGAAGCAGCCTTCTGGAAAGAAGCAATCTAAGATGAAATGGATTCTATAATGGGTAACAAAACTTGGAAATTAGTAGACCTACCACCAGGCTCCAAACCGATTGGATGCAAATGGATTTTTAATAGGAAAATGAAGGTTGATGGAACTATTGATAAGTTCAAGGCCAGGTTGGTGGCGAAAGGATTTACTCAGAAAGAAGGAGTAGAATATTTTGATACCTATTCGCCAGTAGCAAGAATTGCTACAATAAGATTATTGATTGCACTTGCATCAATACATAACCTGGTTATTCACCAGATGGATGTTAAAACAGCATTCTTGAATGGTGAATTGGATAAGGAAGTTTACATGGAACAACCAGAAGGTTTTGTCCTACAAGGACAAGAACATAAGGTTTGTAAACTTGAGAAGTCCTTGTATGGACTTAAACAAGCACCTAAGCAATGGCATCAAAAGTTTGATGAGGTTGTGCTTGGAAATGGTTACAAGATTAACACATCTGATAAATGCGTATATAGCAAATTCAGAGATGGAAAAGGTGTGATTATTTGCTTATACGTAGATGACATGCTTATATTTGGCACGAACATGGATCAAGTTGAGAATACCAAGAAGTACTTGTCAGAAAATTTTGATATGAAAGATATGGGAGAAGCAAATGTAATTCTTGGTATAAAGATTATAAGGAGTAGTAATGGGATTACATTGTCGCAATCCCATTACTTTGAGAAAATACTCAACAAGTTTGAGAAACTGGAGAGTTCTCCGGTATCTACTCCATTTGATCCAAACTTGAAGTTGGCTAAAAATCAAGGAAGTCCGGTAGCACAACTGGAATATTCAAAGGTTATAGGCTGCTTGATGTATGCAATGACCTGTACAAGGCCAGACATTGCATTTGTCGTTGGAAAGCTAAGCAGATTTACTAGCAATCCGGGTAAGCAACATTGGCAGGCAGTTCATAGAGTTTTAAGGTACTTAAAACGAACTATGAACTATGGTATATGCTATATCGGATATCCTCCAGTGTTAGAAGGATTTTCAGATGCTAGTTGGATTTCTAATAAAGATGATTATTCATCTGTAACTGGATGGATCTTCATGCTTGGTGGGGGTGCAGTATCTTGGAGCTCTAAAAAACAAACTCTTTGCACAGACTCCACTATGGCTTCTGAATTTGTGGCCTTAACATCTGCTAGCAAAGAAGCGGAATGGTTAAAAGATTTATTTTATGAGATTCCGCTGTGGCCCAAACTAATTTCTCCCATATCAATACATTGTGACAGTCAGGCCACATTGTCTAAAGTATATAGCCAAGTTTACAATGGAAAATCTAGACATATCGGATTGAGACATAGCTATGTACAAGAATTGATAAGAAATTCGTGATCACCATTGATTTTGTGAGGTCACAACAAAACTTGGCAGATGCTTTTACAAAAGGACTTACCAGAGATAAGGTAAGTAAGACCTCTAATGGGATGGGTCTCAAGCCAATTTCAATAGGTCACCAATAGTGGAACCTCGACTCAACGTTTGATAAAACATCAAATCTTGAGTTCAATGAGTCAAAGTACACTCTTAGGATGGCTAGCAAGCACTCACTTTAATATTCCATCCCAAGGTGAGAGTGCTTGGTACCCGTTAGGACAAAGAAAGGGTAAGCTTATGCTCTTAATAGATCTCTATGGCATGTATTTGTGAAAGTGTTTATAACGGGAAGATTAAGGATATAGAGACTACCTATGTGCGTGGAAGTATGGCCGCCCCTAGGAGTTTTGTGGCTTGAACTCTAACAGCACTCATGAACAGATACAAGACACAAGGCCTTTAACGTGTCGGCTATTAAGATCACATTTCTGGATGAGAAATCTTGTGTGTGGATATGTGGTCCAACCAGTCAATATGGAAGATGTTAGTTCAAAGCATAGTCTACTAACAATTCTGATTGGTGATACACGATTCACTAAGTGAAAATTCAAGTCTCACCAACATTTTCATTTATGCATAAGATTTCCAGAACTATCGAATTGCAAGGTATTATAAAAATGGTGGGGGAATGATGGAGGATTTTTATAATATAAGAGGAATTATATTTGTACCATTTGGGGTAAAAGGTGTCTTACTGGAAATGAGTTTAAAAATGAACAGTTACATCCTTTTGTATTGTGTCTTTTGGAAAAGACACAAATTTAAGTTTGAATATGGCTGTAACTTTTGGATTAAATGTGTCTTTTAGAAAAGACACAGGAAGCCCTATAAATAGGCCACTCATTCTCATTTCCAGACATCAGAAAGTATCCAAACGTACAAAACAAATTGTGTTTTAGTTTTCCTCTTTTCTCTCCAACTCGTTCACTTAATTTTTCTATTTCCTTATCTCTCCCACCAAATAAAATACTTTGCCTTTTATATGGTATACCACTGCAGAGGTTATCATATAAAATAGATATTTTGCATATATTCGGAAAGTGATCAAGGGTTGTGGTGTTTATGCAAGACATCTTCAACCAGGGGCTTCATTGTATCTCCGAGGCAAATTTGCAAAACACCGTTGCATACCGACTTTAGAGTAAGTGGTGGTGGCAAATATTGTCTTAAGGAAAGTGGCATTAGCAGCACGCTTTGAAGCATCTGCAGTTATTATATTCACAGCCTTGTCTACTCCACATCACCACACAGTGCAAGAAGCAATGTACCAGTGCAGAAAGAAGCTTTTTGTTCCAACATCATATTCCCCCTACAACGGAAGCATCTTCTGTGACATCCTCAAGAGCCCGCTCCACAACACCAAGCCCGTGTTCAAAGGATCACGCGCCTGCCAATCTCTTAGGTTTTCAAGAGTCACGCCTTACAACTCCACACTTGGGCCTGAAACTGAAGTCTTGAGCTCGATCCACGTGGGGGCAGCAACCATGGGGCAAACCATATCGCGTATCAATATCGATCACAGCCAAACCATCTACTCCGCTACCACTTGTTAGCAAGTAAAGCGCCGGGAGTAGCTCGCAAATCGGGGAGAAAACAAGCGAGGTCCAAGTGAGATCCATACTCGTGGGCTTCGACACCACAAAGTAACCCAAAACCTTAAGGCATTGGGTACATGAGTCCATTCCACTTATATTTTACTCACTTGGTCTCTTTCTATCCGATGTGGGACAATTACTCATACTTGAACACCCAAAAAAGGTCACTGTCTCAGCTACCAGGAGGCCGAGTAGAGCTAGAACGAGTAACGTGACCAAAACTAACCAACGCCGGTTTATTAAGAGGAGGAGGAGGAGGAGGAGGAGAAGAAGAAGGGCAGTAGACGGTGGTAGTAGTGAGGAGGAGGGCGGCGAGCGACGGTGGAGGAGTTAGGGATTTAGGTTTTGGTTTTGACGGAAGAGAGAGGTTTCTCATGGAGAGTTTTTTTTTTTTGGCGAAAGAGAGTGGGGCTATTGTTATGGAAAGCGCCGCAATTCGCATTAGTTGTGGGGATTGATAGCGACCTCTAGGATATAACCCCTACAAATAATGATTTTTTTTGTAGTGTCTTTTTCCCTCATTCACTTGTATTTTCTCAATCAACCACTTTAGTGGAGTTTTCATTATTGACTCTGTCATCTATCATTTGGCCATCGGTACCCATCATTTGGTGAGGAGGCAAAGTAGTTTGCAGGGAATGGTTCGTGATCTTTGACTATCCGAAATGCCCATAAATTTATATGAACTATTTTGCCCCTCCTCCATCTAAAAATTAACACCTAAAACAACCTAATTTACGTTATTTTCCAATTTTAATGAGAAACTTCCTTTTCTTCAACTTCACTGCATAATGTAAATGAAGTGTTTTTGGTAAGATGTATATGCATTTTGATCTCAGCCTTCTTTTTTTTTTTATATTACCAGATTTTATTAAGTACCTGGACGAGGATGACTACAAACACAGTATACCAGTAAACCGCAATACAAAGGCCCAAAACAGAGCCAGCTATAGAGAGTTCCAACACAACCTGGACATTAACTAGAAAACCTCAAATCCAAAAACGTGCTAAGTTGCTTCTGCCGCCGTGCCAAGCCACGATACAAGGCGTTTTGATCTTAGTCTAAGCTAGATAGTAAGGGGAAATAAAAAAAATTTAGTGAGACAAAGATTAGTGGCATTTTCTAAGTATCCCATGGGTGACACACTCATCAGAGGCTTGAAGCGAAAAGAGCAAAAATTTAACTGAAAAAGAAAAAAAAAAAAGAGCAAGAAGAAAAAAAAACAAGAGGAACACCAACTCCCGTTTAGTAGGGTAAGCTGTGATACCCCAGATACACCCAGGTGCCTAGAGGGACACTCAAATGACGATAGTCGGGTGTTACTTGTCCTTCGGGGACATTCGTGTTACTTGAATCGTGTATTTGGGAATTACAGGGTAATGTTAATATTCATGGTGTACAAGTTAGTGTGTGATTTGGCTCGATAACATGTGCTGGTATTGGGTTGAAGGTAATGGTGCACATAGGCTTGGCCTAGTGTGCGCAAATGGGTTCATGGTGACCCAAAGGCACGGATGACCTATTTAGGGGATACCGAGTGCTCGACTTGATTAATCAGTCAATAAGTGATGGATTATGTTGGTAATATAATAATTAGGTGCAATTAGTACATTGAAGGCACAATTGCACAAGGGAGATACCCGTTGGCTCGAGTTGGCACGAAATGGTTCACAACGGGGTACCGGGATGTCCGTCGGTGCACAATTTGACCCGATGATGTGTAAAATCGTGATTGGCCAAACCGACCAATCAAAGTGAGCCAAGTGGCACGGGATTAAGGTGCTGGTGGCTTTGGGTGTACAAGCTAGCAGCTTGTGTGGCACGGACCAATTGGCCATGGATAAGCATGAGGTGGCATTTTGGTGCATGTGGCACCTAAAGAGGAAGAGGTGGCAAGTAGGCTGATAACTCACCTACTTGGGCAAGTCTTAAGAGGTGAAGCAAGCACCTCTCCCTCACTCTTATCTCTGCCAATTTCGTTGTCAAGGGCTGGAGTGAAAAGAGAGTAGAGAAAGAGAGGTGAGGAGAGGTGAGGCTTGGGTGGTTCTGCTCTAGGGCAGAATGACCTTTCCTCACTAAAATGATTATTCCGGCCAAATCACTGGTTAGAATGGAGTGACACTAAAGCCTATGGTTATCTAACATCCATAGCTCACATATGGCATCGGTTTGGTGGATTTTGGAGCTAAACTGGGCGAGTTATGCTCTCTCCAAAATGGACTGGTCTGCAGCAGTCTAGCTGCTTGACCCCGGATTAATACAGGAGCCATAACTGGAGTAATACGGCTTGGAATTTTGTATTCTTGGTGGCTATGGAAAGCTACGAAGCGTGGCTACAACTCTTATTTTAAGGGCCGAAGCTGGTTCTGACTTTATAGGCTTTGTATTTCAGGTTGAACTCACTGTTGGTGCAGGGCAGCTTCTGCCCGAATTGGGGATAGATGAGTGTTGTGTAATTAGAATGTGGTTTACATGCTATGCTTGTTGTGCTTGGGTTATGATGTGACTTTATATGTGTGTGCAGGGGCTTATGATCCCAGGATGCCCATGGGCTCCAAAGGGAAGGAATGATTGGTATGGTTGTGCTAAAATGCAAGGTAAGTAGGTGATGCGTACTTGTGATAGTTGCTATTGTGTGCTTGCTAGGCAGATGGCCCAATTGCTGGGTTGGCTTGCTATTAGCACCTCTGGTGCATGTGTTATTGATTATTGACTTATGGTTGGCTTGCTGGTTGTGCCCAAGGGCTGTGCATTATTTGCATTTGCATCATTGCATCGATGTGGATCGTTGGCCAAAGGATCATGTGGGTAGTGCAAGCGGGCCTTGTACGTACCATGAGATTGGAGGGCACTTGTGATGTACACCACACGACAGGTTGTGGAACCTTGCGGAGGATTATTCCCGCTTGGTATATTTGACAGGTTGGGTCATTGCGGTGTGGGATCTGCTTGGCCAAAGGGTGGTGCTACAAAGGGCGCTGTGTGTGCCTCGGTAGCAAGCCATATGCACATTGTTGGCTATTCGGTTATACCTCGTACGTGGGGCTATGGGATTTGGTTGTGCATGTGTGCAGGGCTGCCAAGACATGCAAGTGGGCCCGGAGTACATCACTTGGCTTACCCGTGGGCCTGATCACGGAGGACCGGTTACCTTGCTGATTGGTGGCATGTTTGCTATGCAATGCATGCTTTGGGTGGTTATTGCCTGTGTGCACATTTGCTTACTGAGTCCGCTGGAAGCCGCTCCTTGTCCATGCTCATTCCAGCACTAGCATACACTTCCCGACCTCATAGACCCCGGGTGTCACAATGGGCGATTTCGATAGCTGCTTTGTTGTCACAATGTAACTTCATAGTCGTGGACTGATTCACACCCAACTCCTCTAAGATACCATTAATCCACAATAGCTTACAAACACAATGGTCCATTCCTCGATATTCCGCCTCAACACTATATCTGGCAACAACTTTCTGTTTCTTGCTCTTCCATGTGACAAGGTTCCCCTCCACGAAAGTAAAATAGCTGGACGTAGCACGTCTAGTAGTCTGATCACCAGCCCAGTCTGAGTCTGTGTATCCTTCGACTTCCCGACTGCCATCTTTTTAGAACAGCACACCTTTTCCAGAAGACTTCTTAAGATACCGAAGAATTGGGTATACAGCATCCAAATGTTCTACACTGGGTGAGTTCATGAATTGGCTAACAACACTTACAGTATAAGCAATATCTGGCCTTGTATATGCCAAATAAATTAGTCGTCCGAGCAGGCGTTGATATTGAGTCTTGTCCGTTGGAACTTGATCCGGAAATATGCCTAGTCTATGATTCACCTCAATCGGTGTTTCAGCAGGTTTACAGGAGAGCATGCCTGTTTCGTTGAGAAGATCTAACACGTACTTCCGTTGGGAAGGAAAAATGCCACATTCAGACCTGGCCACTTCAATCCCCAAAAAATACTTCAGTTGTCCCAAATCCTTCATCTCAAACTTGGTAGACAAGTATTCCGACAAAGCCTTCATCTCATCTGGGTAATCTCCTGTCAGGACCATATCATCGACATACACTATCAATGCTGTCAATCTGCCCTGCTTTCATTTTATGAATAGAGTGTAGTCCAAGTTACTCTGACGGTATCCAAACTCTCTCATAGTGGTGGACAATCTTCCAAACCATGCTCTTGGTGATTGTTTCAGTCCATATAGGGACTTCTTCAACTTGCAAACCTGATTCCTCGAACCCGGCTGGATTCCTAGAGGCACCTCCATGTATACTTCTTCTTCTAGATCCCCATTAAGAAAGGCATTCTTGATGTCAAACTGCTGTAAAGGCCAATCTCTCTTTGCTGCCAATGATAGAAGGATCCAAATAGTATCAAGTTTTGCAACCGGGGCAAATGTCTCTTGGTTGTCCACTCCAAATTTTTGTGTGAACCCCTTTGCAACTTTTCGAGCTTTGAATCTCTCAATACTTCCATCAGCTTTTAATTTGATAGTGTACACCCATTTGCACCCAATAGTCCTGACTCATTTAGGTAGCTAAACTAGATCCCATTTACCGTTCTTTTTTAGGACATCTAATTCCTCTTCCATCGCCTTCTTCCATTTTGGATCTACCAAAGCTTCCTGCACACTACTAGGAATAGATACAGCAGATAATTGATCAACAGCAAGTGCATAAGGGTTTGCTAACCTATGATGGGATACATGATTGCTAATTGGATACTTGGTTTTTGCTTTGGGATCTGGTTTATAGAGTCTTTTTGGAATACCCTTATTACTTCTCGATGGATATCTAGGTATAGTATCAGAAATTACCTCCTGTGAGACATCCCCGGATGGATCAATGGCCAATGGCATGGAAGGGGTAAACTCTGTACTTTCGGGACTTTCTCCCTCAAGAGCTGGTTCTGGACCATTCGGCTCGGATGGTGCCGAAACTGTAGGTTCTGGACCATTCGGCTCGGATGGTGCCAAAACTGTAGGTTCTGGACCATTCGGCTCGGATGGTGCCAAAACTGGTGGTACTGCTGGAGCATTCGGGGGCTCAGATGGTGCCGAAATTGGTGGTATTGTAACCCATAGATCTTCCTCTGATATTGGACAATTTGGCACCGATGGTGAATCTGACAGACATGAGTCATTCTCTTCTCCAAAACTCTCCCCCTGAAGAGAATTTTCTCCAGTTCTTTGTTGATAAAAAGGTTCAATTTCATAGAAGGTGACATCAAGGGTAACATATAGCTTCCTAGTAGTGGGATCATAGCACCGATATCCCTTTTGGGTTTTGGAATATCCTATAAAGACATATTTTGTGGCACAAGGATCAAGTTTGGTTTGGAGTGGTTTACGTATATGAACAAAAGCAGTACATCCAAAGATACGAGGCTCAATATTAAGAAGATGAGGAATGGTGACTAGAGATTGTAGTTTCTGGAGTGGGGTTTGGAAGTCTATGACACTAGAAGGAGTCCTATTAATAAGGTATGCAGCGGAAAGAAGTGCTTCTCCCCAGTAAAACCGGGGCATATTCATACCAAAAAGCTGGGCACAAACCACCTCAAGTAACTGACGGTTTCTCCCCTCGGCTAGGCAATTTTGTCGGGGTGTGTAAGTACAGGAGGTTTGATGCATAATGCCATGTGTTTTCAAGAAATCCTCAAAGGCTGACTAAAGAAATTCTGTACCATTGTCAGATTGTAAAACACGGATTTATTTTTGACACTGTGTTTGAACTATATTAAAGAAATCTTTAAAGGCTAGAAACAAATCACTCTTCTTTTGGAGTAAGGACACCCAAATCATACGAGTGCACTCATCAACAAAAGTGAGAAAGTAACGAGCTTTTGAAAGAGAGGGAATTTTGCAATATCAGTGTGAATGACTGCAAAAGGTTCGTCACTTTTATTGAAACTAGGCAAATACAAAGTTCTATGACTCTTGGCTAGTTCACAGGTATTACACTGAAAATCAGACTCATTTAAATTTGTGAACATTTAGGGACGCAATTTTTTATGATACCCAAATGACAAATGACCTAAACGACGATGCCAAAGCCAAATCATCTCCTTCCTTTGTACCAAGATACTCACCGAGTTTGCTTGACACGCATTCTCGTCTCGTTGGGAAGGTCCAGATAGTACAGTATACCCCGCCTAGTACCACGACCAAGAATCTTCCAGAATGGAATGTCCTGAAACTCACAATAAAAAGGCCAAAAAGTTATGGTAGAAGACAAGCGAGAGGTAATCTGACTAACTGACAACAAATTATAGGCAAGAGAGGGAACTATTAACACGGGGTCTAAAGTGAGATCGTTCGAGAAGGTGATAGTGCCTTCACCCAAAACCTGAGAAGTGCCTCCATTGGCAGTGGATATGGACTTGTGTTTGGAGGGATGAAGTGTGTTTAAAAGACTGGAGTTATTTGTCATGTGGTCTGTAGCACCGTTGTCAATTATCCATGTATTATTCAAAGTAGTAGCAGAATGAGCAGAAGCATGATTTTTGTTACTTGTTTGAACAACATGTGTAGTGGGCTCACTAGTGTTTTTTGGTTCTAGACTTGAAACCATTGCTCTCCTTTCCTCTGTCTGTGGAGGTTTTCGGGAAGGATCCCATTGTTCTGGATAACCTATGAGCTTGTAGCACAGTTTCTTAGTGTGCCCTGGTTTCTTACAATAGTGACATGTCTCCTTAGGTCGGAACCGAGATTGATTCGGCAAGAATGGTGCCGAATCGGACTAATTTCCTCGGGATAAAAGAGCAGTGTTGTCAGAGGTTGAGCTTGGGCCACTCATTGTCTTCTGTTGCTGTTGTTCACGTCGGACATATGCATATGTACTCTCCAGACCCATCTTTGGGTCTTTGCGCAGGATTTCTCCACGGACTTGGTCAAACTCTGAATCCAATCCACTCAAGAAAATATGCACCCGAAGTCGAGCCATTGCCGAGTGTATTTGAACCAGTCCTTCCACCGTCCCTTCTTGAGAGAGAGACCTATGGTCAATTTCCTGAAAAATAGATATAGTTCATTATAGAAGGTAGATAAGGGCCTGCCATTTTGCCTGGTTGTGAATGATCTTTGATGCAGTTCAAAGATGCAAGTCTCATCGGCACCATCATAGAAGGTCTTCGACACAGCTTCCCAAATCTCCTTCGCTGAGGGAAGCCGTATGAAGCGTTGCATCAATGATGGACTCATTGATTCAATGAGCCAACTCTTCACCCGATTATTTTCGGTAATCCAAGTACTGTAGGCAGGATCTGAAGGAGCTGGTTTCACCTTTTCGCCGGTGATGTAACCAGCTTTGTCACGAGAAGCAATTCGCATCTCCATGAGTTGTGACCATAAGGAAAAATTGGTTTCGTCAAGGACGACTGTGATCAGAAAATTTGCATTGTCCTATTGGACAACAATCTATTGGGTTGAGGTTTTTCCCACGATTTCTCCCGTATTGTTTGAAATCGTGATTGTCTTTTGGTTTGGTGTTGGTAAGAACCAAATATTCTTTACCAAAATTTTAACAAAGAGAAAAATGAGCTAGGTTGAACAACCTGCTCCGCTACCATGTTAAAACAAGAAGAATAAAGAAGTTTGGAATTTTCTGATAATCTTATTAGCTCACAAGGCAATCCTTTTATACACAATTCCTATAACAATAAATGGAAGAAAATAATCTACACTAATTACAATTGATTCCGATTTAGCATTGATGATGCTAAATCGCACTAATCCCTCCCAATCACACTAATCTCTCCTAATCACCCTAATCATTCCCAATCACACAAATTACTACTAATCACACTAATCATTCCCAATCACATAATTACTCATTCTGACACTTCTCTAGGCCTTTTGAATCCAAACGACGAAGAGAAAACCCACTACAATCAGTTTTGAATCTCAAACCTCAAGGACAACTTCTTCATCTTACTCCCAAACGGAAGCACAGAAGTACATGGGAGTTAGGAGGAGGCCGTGGGGGACATATGCGGCGGAGATTAGGGATCCCAATAAGAAGAGAGCAAGATTATGGCTTGGGACTTATAACACTCCCGTGCTAAACTTAATTTTCCTCATTTGATTGCCTATGATGATACTCAAGACACTAGCCTTATTAGAATGACCCGTAAACGTGATTCACCAGAACCTTCTTCTTGCTCTTCATTCTCATCGGAATCTGATGATGCATCTCCAATGTCCAAGACAAGAATATAGTAAATAATGTACACAGTACCCATTTATGAGAGTTAGAAATATGTTAGAAAGAATTAAGAATTCAATACTTTCTTTTATTCTTACCCACGGTTTCTTCCACTTGTCTTTCTCCCTATATATATATTCTCCTTTTACATCTAAAATAAATCACAGATATACCTACCAAAATAAATTACTTAATCATGTGAAGCGAAGCAATGAATTGATTTTTTTTTCTTGATTGATTGATAAAAAATCAACTATTTTGCGGCCTTTTTTTACAAATAGGAAATTGTGTGCAAGCAATCACCTGGAAAGATCCATGAAAGGGAAGAATATAAAATAATCTAGCTAGCCCAAGGTGGAGAACGGCTTGGTATTTTTCTATATATTCAATTTGTTCCAAATGATGACAAGTTATCCTCTATATTGCTCCATCCATATTTTCTGCTTCAATTCAACAAGATAGTGCTTCTAATTCAACAAGAAGATAGGTGTGGGGATTCCAATGGCAAACTTTGATGACAATATAGCTCGACTATCAATCAATCTAACCAAAAGATTAAACAGATAATTAGACTAGTTTTGGAGCAGTTTGATGGCAGGAAGAATTTCAGTCATTGGAAGAGTAACATTAAAGATCTGTTGGTTCAACAATGCCTGATGAAGAAGCTCTTTAGCATGGAGAAGAACAGAAGGCATGAATGATGAAGAATGGGGGCCTCAAGCAATGAGCAGTCAGTACTATCAGATTGACTCTTGTGCCAGATGTGAAGAACAATATGATGGACGAGACAAGTCCTGTGAAGGTGAAAAAGAAATCAGAAGATATTTGCATACTGAAGTCACCCACAAACTGATTGTTCATGAAGAAGAATTTGTACCAACTAAAGATACAAAAAGCATGCATGTTATTGATTACATCAATAGATTTAATAAATTGACTAAAGAGTCAGCTAGTATTAATGTGAAGTATGAAAAAGAGGATAAAGGATTGATGTTGATGATTTCTCTTCCCCATTCGTGTGAGAATTTAAGGAATTCTTTGGGAAACAGAGTCTTTCAATTGCAAATGTAAGACCAGTGTATTGGAGAATTGCAAATTGAACCAATCTAATAACAACATAGATGAAGATGTTGTTATAGCAGAGGTTAACCATCGTAGGGACGAGTCATGGTCTAACCAGTTTAGAAGAAATTTTAGGTTTGGTTCAAGAGGAAGAGTTGATTGTAGAGATAACGAGTGTTGCTACTATCATGAGAAAGGCCATATCCAGTTCCAGTTCCTGTGTGAGCAGATGAATATGAAAGAATTGAAGAAAAATCGCAAGAAGTTTGGTGAGACTGTGATTGCTGAAGATGATTCGGATAATGATGCCTTCCTGGTATTAGAAGGAAAAAGTGAGGACAATGTTGAAGATTCGTAGATTTTAGACTTTGCCTATTCATTTCATATTTGTGCAAACAAAGAGTGATTTAGCAGCTACAAACCTTGTAATGACGGAGAAGCAGTAGCATTTGCGGATAAGAATGAATTAAAAATTCATGGTATTGGTAGTGTGAAGATCAGGATGCATGATGGATTTATGAATACTTTTGGAGATGTGAGACGCATGCTAGAGCTTAGGAGAAATTTAATCTCCCTTTATAGACTTGATTCGAAAGGATGCGGTTTTTCTTCTCGAGATGGAGTTTTAAAAGTTACTAAGGCGCGTTGGTAATTATGACGGAGGTATTAATGGAGAATAATCTTTACAGGATGATTGGAAGTGTTGTTAAGAGCAGTACGAAGATTGAGACTTATGCATAGTCAAGCAGGAAGAAGAACAATATTTCTTCCAACAACAAGAAAGTTAATTTTGCAATAATGACAAGTAGCAAAAAAGATGGTCGTGCACCAGCATGTAGGCACTAAAGCAAAAATGGGTAAAAAAAAATGAAGCAGCGAAGATGACCAAGCCCAATTTAGACTAATATGGAGAATATTGCGATATGGGCTGCAGTTGGGCATGGCCCAATATATGATTTGGCTTGAAAAATAAATAGTGTATTTAATTTTGTTTGCAGTGTAGTCCAAATAGTAACTCTTTGGCACTTATAAGTGGTAATAGTGCTTTGGTTTAGTTTTGGTAGAGCTTGGAAAGAGTAGAAAAGAAAAAGTCTTACAATTTGTTTTGAGTAATTCTCTTGGAAAGTTTTTTGTACTAATATTTTTATATTAGTAAAGGTTTAAAGACCGTGAACGTAAGGTCGGACCACATTAATTCTTTGTCTTTTTTATTTCTCGCAATTTTTTTTTGCAGTTTTCATCATATTCTATATACTCCATTGGTTGTAAATATATTCAGAAGGGCAGAAGCAGTAGCGAAACTAGATATAATTTGTAGAGAGAGCCAATATAATATTTTATGTGTAGAAACTAGATATAATTTGTAGAGAGAGCCAATATAATATTTTATGTGTAATAACAAGAATTTATATGAAAAAAAAAAGCTTGAAGGGCCAAATATATATTACAATAGGACTTATAAGAAAAAAATTAAAAATGCAAGGAGTTTACAAATATATCACGATAGTACTTATATGAAAAAATAAAAACTCAGGGGCCTCAGCCCTGGGCCACCGCCTCTGGGTGGAAGAAAATATTGTTTTCGTCTTGGCCTTGATTAATTTTTTTTATATAAACAAATATTATTAATTACCCCGTCATCTAACCGATGGCGTTTGCATAGTCCACAAAACAGGGCCTAAGAAACTGCCATTAAAAGGCAGTATTACAACAGCAAACGGATAGGAGCACCCTCGGGGGCTAAATCAAAGTGACTCTACATCTAACTCCCCGCCACTGCTTTGACACTAAGGGTATATGGAAAGGCAGGTTGTTTCCCTTTAATCCACATTATTGACCTGAGCAAAATTATATCAAAAACTCTGCCCCAATCTGCTTCAATCCGATCAAACACCTTCTTGTTCCATGTAAGCCAAATGCTCCAAATGGTTGCATGCCAAATAATGAACCAAGATGACCTAGACAATGCAGAACCTGCCATAAAAGACCACCGTACAAACATTTCCTCAAGGCACCTGGGAATACACCAAACAACACCCCACCAACAGCACAGGTTACTCCATTAATGACCATGAAAATCGACAATGCATGAACACGATAATTGTTTCAAATGGTGATGCTGTAGACGAGGTGATGCTTGCTTAAGTGGAAAAGGATGGGGAGTAGTGGAGGAGTGCTTTATGGGCAGACTGGTAGTAGAGGCGTGGTTAGTTTTGTATGTATTTAGTATTATCTGATGGAATGCAAAGGGTTAGGGTCATCTTCTAAACTGAGAAGGGTGATGGAGTTAATATAGGAATCTTCTTCTAAACTGTTGGTTGTGTGCGAGATTAAAAGTTAAGGGTGGAGTTCTGCTGAGTTTTCTCTTTTTAGGATGTGGGTAGCAGCCAGTTTCGCTTTTAAAAATGGGAGTTGTTGACAATTCAGGAGGGTTCTCTTTGCTATGGGACACTGCTCCTTTCTCTTGGACTGGCTGAAGGGGATAACGACTTCGCGAGTCCTATATCTTTTTCGCAAATCTCATTTGAGTCCTAAAAAAGAAAAACGCCTATTTCGGGTCCTATAACATTCAAAAGTTAAACCATTTGAGTCCCAGTCTATTTTTCCGTCATCTTTTTGCTGACATGGCCGTTATCAGATTACGTGGAAAATGTGATAAACCAAATAAAAAAAGAAAAAAAGCAAACGGTTGATTCGAAATTTGAAATGTCGTTTATTAACAATTAATTAAGTACAATTAGCGGGAACTAGTGTTTAAACCGTTGTTATGTGAAATTAAACATTGAATACCACCTACCCCCACCAACACTCGCTCAACCGACGGCTCTTCTTATTCTTCTTCATTCTTTTTTTCTTTTTCTTCTCTCTGCTTTCTTCTTTCTTCTTCCCTCTTCCCTCTTCCTTCTACCTTCTTCATTACCTTAATCGTTCCCAAACGCAACCCTAACCCAAACCATATCCACTAATAGAACAATGGGAGAGGGTCGGGAGAGAGTTGAGAGTTGACAGTGGTCGTCCAGAACCCCAAAGTCGCGATAAAGCCCGGCAACAGAGATCGCGATGCAGTTGAACGAAGTGTAGAAATTGAGAAGGCCGATCGACGACAACAGTTTGCTGAGGTGAGTTCATGCAGTTCATTATAGCAATGGATCAATAGATGAAGGATAATGCATATATTCCGTTATATTTACTTGGTTGTGAAGTGCTTTTTGGGTGGAAATTTGTGGAATTGACTGGGCATTTAGGTAATTTTGGGCATGGATAGCTATGTAGGGCTAGGGTTCGGGGTAGGGTTAGGGCTGGGGTTTTGTGTTCTAGGACCACCATGCTTGTGTATTTATGGTCCCTGATGGTGGGGGTAATGCCTTTTGTATTTGTGGTCCCTGTGCTTGTTGATGCCTTTTGTCGGAAAGGCTGACTTAGGATGTTTGTTTTTTTTCAGGATGGGTTTGGTTCATTTGTTCTTCGGTGGTATTGTGATTGTTGGAGATGATCTGCTATATGATGGAGGTTTCAGGATTTCCACTGACATTGATGAAGACAAATTCAACTACTGGTCGCTTAAAGATTGGGCTGCCGAGGTTGGTGTTCTGAGTCCAACAGGGTATGCGTACGGGGCTTGTGGTTCCAATACTCTCAAGCTTGTTCATGAGAGTGACGCCTGCATCTTGGATTTAATGTCCATGGTGGCGAGGTGTGACATATATTTTGTGATATTTCATGAGGGCGCCCTTGGAGAATCAACAAATGAACACATTGTCCCAAATGTGAACACAGTCCTCAGGTATGCAAATCTCCAAGCTACTGAGAATGAAGGAGATGGTGAGGTTGTAAGTGAGGGAGGAGGTGCTCAGATTCCGATGCAAGTTCCAGAAGAAGTACAGCAACTGATTGCTGCTCAGATTCCAATTGATGTTATCCAAGAAAATGTAGATGGGGCTGCAGCATTAGGTAGGGTTGACATTGGGGTGCAGAATGCAGATGGCATTGCTGGAGAGAATTTGGCGGCTGACATTCATGATGCTGAGAATGCTAGGATTCAAAATATTGAGGCTGTAGAAGGCATTGTTGGAGAGAATTCGGAGGTAGATGGGAGAAATGATGTTGCAGGATTAGATGATGATGGTGGTGAGCATCAACAATTAGATAATGAGCCAGGTGATGTATATAGTGGAAGGGCCGAGGATGGACAAGATGAATGCGTCGGGCATGCTATTTTAACCCAACAATATGTGAATATAGTGGTGGATAGGGTCAATGAAGTTGAGGAATCAAGGGGTGCTGCTGCAGGAATAAATAGGTTGCGGAATAAAGTTGCAGAATCTAGTGGTACTGCTGCTAGAAGAAATAGGAGGAACCCTAGGGCTTTAGACTCAACTGTGGAGGACCCTGGTTGGATAACTGAAAGGAGACCTCCTAATGTAGAGTGGTCCTCTTTCACTAATGTGACAATGGATCCTGAATCCATTAGTGAAGCATTTGATGAAGATTATGATCCAGGTGAAGAAGAAGAAGAAGAAGAAGAAGAAGAAGAAGAAGAAGAAGGTGAAATTGCAGAAACTGATTCTGACATTCATGTATCAGATGCATCTGATGCATCTGATGAGGAGATAGCAGAGGCAAGATTGGCACATTACAATTTGAGAAGCTCGCAGTGGAGAGCTGGTCAGAGTGGTAAGGCGATGACAGTTAATATTCCAGAGGGTGATGAAGCAACTAGTTCACATGCTTTGGTTTAGTTTTGGTAGAGCTTGTAAAGAGTAGAAAAAAAAAATGTCTTACAATTTGTTTTGACTAATTCTCTTGGAAAGTTTTTTGTATTAATATTTTTATATTAGTAAAGGTTTAAAGACCATGAACATAAGTCGGACCACATTAATTCTTTGTGTTTATTTTTTTATTTCTCACAATTTTTTTGCAGTTTTCATCACCTTCTATATACTCCATTGATTTTAAATATATTTAGGAGGGCAGAAGCAGTGGCGAAGCTAGAAATAATTTTAGAAATAATTTTTAGAGGAACCCAATATAAAATTAGATCAATTAAGCTAGAAGAGTTGAAGACTGGTCTTTATACCATGAAAACCGTTTCGGCTGTAATACTAGGCTTATAGCCATGTAATGAGCTAGGTCTAGATCTCAGAAAGGGTGTTGACCCACGGATAGAAACCGTATTATTCACACATTTTCTTGGTTTAATTGTGGCAGTCATTTATGAATCGATTTAACGTTTTAAGGATCAGCCATGTATGTTGTATAAATAGGATAATATATTTGTAAATTAGATACAATCAACACAACATACGCATTCCTTAAATCATTTTTGATGAATCGCAAGGCTGAATCGATTTGTCAGTAACTTTTGGCGGACAACAACCGGGGAACAAAAAATGAAACCCAGCAAACACGAGTGGTTGAATATTTTATAGCCTATTCACTGGGATAATTAAGATGCGCACATGCTAGCTACATCTAGCAGAATATTGACATCATTGGTCACTATGCTAACAGAAATTGTGATTTCTTTATTATAGATGCTTCACATGCATGCTATTTGGTCTGCAATATCCTCGAATTATCATATAATAATAAAAGATGAATACATAATCGGCAGCTTGGTTTTATCTAATTTGATTCCATTATTTTGACGAAGACATGTGGAATAGTTCGTAGCGTAGCGTTTTCCTAAACATGCGTTTTATTTAATTTGATTCCATTATTTTGACGCGAATGATTGAATATTTTTTATTTAGATTCCGTAGCGTTTTCCTAAAAAAGATATCACTGCTGCCACTAGAAGACCAAGACATGTGGAATAGTTCGTCAGGTGTATTGGAGGTGTGACCTGATACTTGACGGACAAATAATTAATATTAGAACAAACAAGAGGTTAGGAACCAAAAAAAATACCCCATAGAACACATCGAAATTCATGTGGCTAATCCATATTCTTTTTCGTAGTCTTTGTTTTTGTTGGTAGTTTTCATTGACTATTCTACTGTTTGATAATTTTTTTTCTATATTTTCATATAGTCTTTTATTTATTGTTGTATTATTATTAATACTTAGTAGGAATATTTGTGTATATACGCATCATTATAATAAGTTATATGTAATTCATTATTGCTTAATTATAATAATAAACTAGATGTTGTTGGTCAATTCAAGAAAATGAAAATAAAATATTAATTTAATAACATCAGTATTAAGTAGGATTATTTTTGTATTTTTATTTATTTTGTTGGCTTCCCGCTTTTATAGATAGTATAGATAATTAACATGAAAGTTCATAGGAGGAGCAAATGGTAATTTTCGGTAATACAACTCACGAGCTCATTCTTCCGCTTATTACAGCTCACAAACGGTAGTATATAATGTACCCCATCTTCATTGCGATAGCCACTCAAAGTCTGCACACTTCATATCTACCAATTACATCTCTCGCTCTTACTATTAGGTCACAAAAATGCAGTACTGTCAAAGCACCTCACCCTCTGATTGCCCTAATTTCGATTCCATTTTCCAGCATCTTCTTGATGATGACTATTTCCCTGAGATTAACACAACAATGAATTGTGGGAGTACTTCAAACTTTTGCAGCACTCAGCCCGTATCAAAGAACTGGAGTAGCATTCTAAACTCCAGGGCATGCCAATCTCTTGTTTCTAAATCTTTGGTTGCTCTCTCTCTAGGCCTTTTGAACTTTCAAGAAGAGTCTACTAGTGATATTTCTGAGAGGATTCCATCCGATGGAGTTCAAAAACAACCCACCACAATCAGCTTTGAACCTGAAACCACAGCCGCAGCTTCTTCACCTTACTCCCCAACGGCAGCAAGGAAGTACAAGGGAGTGCGGAGGAGGCCGTGGGGGACATACGCGGCGGAGATTAGGGATCCCAAGAAGAAGGGATCAAGAATTTGGCTGGGGACATATAACACTCCTGAGGCTGCAGCTCGGGCTTATGACAGAGCTGCTTTCAAGATGCGTGGAGCAAGAGCTAAACTTAATTTCCCACATTTGATCGGCTCTGATACGCAGGACACTAGCTCGATCAGAATGTCCCGTAAACGTGATTCACCGGAACCTTCTTCTTCCTCTCCATTCCAATCGGAATCCGATAATCCATCCCCAATGTCCAAGCGAAGAATATAGATCAACCATATGCGCAAAAGTTAGGCCAAATGACATAGAGGCCGCTTAGATATATGCTCTTCATTGAGTATTAACTGTTAGTTTGCTGTCTTTGAACTCCTTTTCCACTTCCATAAATTTGGATGCTTTTTTCCCCAATTATTGATCCCCTCTCTTTCGCCTTTTACACAAACGATGGATATGCTAAATCAAACATTTTAATTTCACCAAGTACCGCCTTGTTTTCAGACCAATGTTAATTCTTGTCTCTTTACAGCTGCATTAAATTCGATCGTGTTATTGAAGCTTACATATTCAATGCTTTCCTTTCTGGTAATTCTCAAGATACAAGAAAAGAGTAAGAAATGGACGTTAACGAGAGCTTCATAAAGTTGATCCAGCTGCTTTTTTAACCAACCTTCAGCTGCAAGAGATTCATTCTATATAAGACATAGGGCGTTGTTAAGGGCTCTCCTAGTGCTTCTACACCGCCAACAAGTGAAATTGAAACATATGTTCCCCGAGGCCAACGAGTGCCAACTAACTAGCCAGCTTGCCTCTTTTCTTTACAACTCGGTATATCTCATCCTGTTTAGCCTGCTAACTTGCCATGAACTTCTTTATTTTGATGTACATATATATATATATGGGCCTTCATCACCTTCCCCGAATGAATCACTTCAAGTATCAATTTGGCCATCTATTTATGTGTTTGAACATTTTAACAATTTAATTTGTTATTTCATCAAAATTAAAGCATTCTATCTTAAATGTTGGTAGTGAGTTATCTTTTAGACTCCTACAAAAACTATGTTTTGTAAATGTAGGTTAATGCTTCTTTATACATTTTTTTCCATGAAATATTTGTACAAATGTCTTGTCACACTTTTGTAAGAAGGCAAAGGATTGATGGAAAAAAGTAAATAGGGATTTTCCTTAATATGGCCATATAAAACAAAATATATAAAAAAGATTTAAACTTATATTTATTATTTACAGAATATAGATTTTAAAGGAATCTAAAAGGTAATTTAATTGTGATGAATTAGCAAATTAGCAAATAACCGCATGCTTTTTTTTCAAGACATTATGCTTTAATTGTGATGAGTTAGCAAATTAAATTGTTAATTAAAATGTTCAAATAAATAATTAGATGGCCAATTTGATACTCCATTAAAATTAAAGTATGGAAAATAAAATTTTGCCAATTATTAAAGTTGAACTCTTTCAGATAAAAAAAAAAACAAGAGCATATATAGTTGCCCCATTACACCAATTTTACATTCCTCTCTCCTTTTATCAGGAGGATGCATGGATACACTTCTCTCGACAGTAATTTTCTCTGTTCATCATCATAAAAAAAAAAATCTCTATTCATCAAACCCTAACTCAAGAACCTGCTTTCGATTAAAAAAAAAAAAAGACTCAAGAACCTGCTTAAAAAGACTAAATGCCAAACCACATGGACCAACCTCATGTTGGTACGAAGATGGATTAATTTACTACATTAATAGAGCATGAAATCAGTGAAATACTAGAATGAGACAACCTAAGGGGGATGAGGAATATATAGCTGGAAATACTAATGATGCATTCTAAACTACTTTTTTTTTTTTATGAAACGAATGTATTTATTCATACCAAAGATACTTACATGAGTAGAAATGAAAAGGGCCGTAGCCAAGCCATCGGAAAGATGGCTTTGTAATACAACTATACCCACACCTAAAACTCGCAGAGGATCCTAAACATATCTCACCTTGCATGAAGGACCTCTCCAAGCCTTTATGCTATCAGAACATATTACCACTGCAAAAAAATCAAAAGGAAATTCAGGGCTCATCACCTTAATTCATGACAATGATCTCATCAAAATAAGGTCAAACATCACACCCCAATCTGTTGCTTTTGATTCAAAGATCAACTTGTTCTTACTCCACCAGATGCTCCAAATTGAATTGAAGAAGATTACCATCCATGCTGCTCTGAACCTAGGTGAAGTGGCCAGCCCCATCCATTGCGCAAAAAAGTCCTCAAGACTCAAAGGCGAAGCCCAACTGACACCCCACCAACTACATAAGGTACACCAGAGTTTCCATACCAGAGAGCAGTTTAGGAACACATGGTCTCGAGTTTCAATTTCCAATTCACAGAAAGGACAAACAGCACCCTCCAGACTGATAATATTTCTACTCAGGAGAACCGACCTGACAGCAACTGAAACGCCCCGACCCGAATTTACCGTACATAGTAAACACGAGCCGAAACTGTGACAACCCAACCAAATAAACCCAAGCATACAGTGTATACAATAAACTGGCCAACGGCCCATATCAAAAACTGAAAACCGGCCCTTCGGCCCAACATAGAACTCGTCACCCGAACCCCGGGGACATCAACAACAACCATCCGGCCCAATGGCCCAACTACAGCATATATACAGCAGAAAACTCAACAATATGCACAGCGGAAGACTTTTAACTCACACGACAACATATGTAAAGCCCAATGCAACTAATGGATCCGAGTCCTGTTCGAGGGTACGCTTCAGCTTGTCCTGTACGTTCCTGCACTACAAGCAACTCATCCTACGGGATGAAACCCCGCAGGCGAGGGGTGAGACCGAAGCGCTCACCGACGAAAGATAAACAGTGATGTATAATCAACCATAATACTTTCGAAATAATACAACCATCAAAATAGTAGAATTTAACACAACCAACACGACAGAGGAATCCAACACAATAACACAACAGAGGAAACCAACACAAACTGCACAACAGAGGAATCTTACTAAATCATATCAAAGCCAGGACCAAAAGAATACTTATTAATTTTTATTACCAATTTTATCTTTCGGGCCCTGTCACTGGGCTAGCTAGGGTCGTACCAGGTTATCAATTAATTCCGGATGCTAGGTCAAAGAACCATACCAAATCTAACCATACCGGGACGCCGTCCCAAATTACCAAATCACACCGGTTTAACAACCCAAAATACCATACCGGGATCAACATCCCAAAACCGGATATTCGGTATATCCGAACCACTGGGTATTCGGTATACCCCAACCACAGGCATCAACATGCCAACCGGATATTCGGTATATCCGAACCACTGGGTATTTGGTATACCCTAACCACAGGCATCAACATGCCAACCGGATATTCGGTATATCCGAACCACTGGGTATTTGGTATACCCTAACCACAGGCAATAAGCCAAACAAACCAAGAACCGACCATAGCATCCCAAAATTAATTTTCAAACCATCGGGTCGTACCACTACTTCCCACATATATCATCATCTCATATCAATTCCAACTTTCAATTTCCAATTTCCATTTCTCAATTATCCACAGTCAATAGTTTATTCCAATTATCCAATCACAACACTGTCTACCGTCAACAATCACAATATCCATAACAGTCAAACAATTATCCAGTTTCCTATTAGCTCAAGTTACACAACAGACCAATCCTTCATCAATTTCATAACATCAATTACTCACAGTCCAACATCAATCACAACACAGTATCCAATAAACCAACAACAGTCATACAGCGGTTCAATCAAGCAAATCAACATCATAGCAACAACAACAACAATAACCATAGCAGCCAAATAACCAACACAATTCCATATTACCAAAAATCCATCAACAATACATATAACACCAATATTCACAATTAACAGTTCATCACAATGTCCACACGACCAATAGCACAGTCCAACAACAGTAACTTCAATAACCATAACGGTCAAATATCCAACAATGACCCTCTCAGTAGTTCATTCAAACAACAAAACACACAATTATCCACATTGACCAGTTCATCATTATTCTCAACACAATATCACAAATCCAATATCACAGTCTAACATCAACAACAACGACAACATCATAGCAGTCAATCAACCAACAGTAATCATCTCATCAACAAATTCTACAGCAACCAAATAACAGACATTATCAATTCAGCAGTTCAATCGAGCAACAAAACAAACACAGTATTACGGTACATATCAAGGGTTATCCATCCTCACCTTGGCCGATTACTCAACTTCGGAGACAATGACCGGTCCGACGCCGGCTCCTCGGGAAACTGCCCGATATCCAAACCTATACCACAAAACCATATATACACATAAATGCACATATTCGGTATACTATGATGCCAATACTATGAAATATCCCATCCCGGTTACATATCCTTTATTACTTCCATTTACCGAAAATAATTACCGTACGTATATCCGAATATAATTTCGGTACCATACTTTAATTAAAACTCTTTAAAAATATTTTCATAAATAATTATAATTTTTCAAAATAATAATCATCATAATTTTTCCAGAATAATAATAACATATTTAAAATTTTCAGAAAATATTTATATAGTATTTATCTTTTCTAAATATATATAGTAATAATATTTTCCAACGCAAACTATAATTAACTTTAATTTCCAAAATACATATTTATATACATATACCATAATCATAATTTTCCAGCCAAAATAATATACATATTAAATTTCCAGAAATTATTTCATGGTATATATATATATTTTTCCAATTAAAAATAGTTTTTCCAAAACAAAACTTAATTATTTATCAAAGTAAATATATATTTCAAAACCATAAACCATAACACAGATTTACCATATTTTTCGAAATATGAAAATATATATATTTTTTTCCTCCAAATTAAATACCATAATACAGGTAAATACATAAATACATATATATATTGTTTTGTTTTTTTTTATTTAATTAAAAGCAGAACTGGTCGCACCCGGATCCAGACCCAGGCGCGACCCGGACTGCACAGCGGGTCGACTACTCGGATCTGCTCACCTCGACGACGGCGGCGGCGCGAGCTCGAGGAGGAAGGTGTCGCGAGGCCGGCGAGGTGGAAGCGAGCTCTAGGGCGGTGGAAGGGCGGCGGAAGCCTGTCGGCAGCGGGCGCAGGAGCAGAGGAAGCAAGATCCACGGGTCCTCCTCCGGGTCGTTGGCGCGTGACGGCGACTCCGGCGACGGGATGACTCGGGGGCGACGGGGGTGAGGTCGCGTCGGCCCTGCGAGCACGGTGGTCGTGTCGGTGCGGCGAGACAACGGCCGGAACGCGTCGCCATGCACAGTGACCGGAGGAACGGGGGTGACGCACTGTTCATCCCTCTTTTTTTTCTTTTTCTTGTATTTTCTTTTCTTTTCTGATTTCCTGATTTTCTTTTTTTTTCCTTTCTTTTTTTTTCGATTTTCATTTTCTTTTTCTCCCTCTCTCTGTTTCTTTTTTTTTCTATTTTTCAGTTTCTTTTTCTATGTTTTTTTTCTTTTTTTTTTTCTCTTTTTCTTTTCTCTCTTTTCCTTTTCTCTCTCTTTTTTTTTTTCTTTCTTCTCTTCCTCTCCCGGCTGCCTCCTTCTTCTTCTTCCTTTTTATAAACTGAAAATACTATTACTCATGTGAGAGCAATAATACAAATCGTCCGTATTACGGGCGAGTCCGATCCGGACCAGAAAATAACAGATACCTCCTTGGTTATTTTCCGGTGTGATTTTTCGGGAAATTCCGAAACCCGAAAAATACCAACTTAGTTCCGAAAAATTCACGGAAAAATCACGAGGGCGGCAAAACACTCGGTTTCAAAAAACGACTCCCGATTTACCTTGAATTAATTACCTAAGATTAATTCAACAGTAAATCACGGTAAAAAGACTTCTACAGTCCCGGTAAAAATCTAAAATTTTACCCGGGCTGTTACAGCAACCCCTTGATGCATTGCCAACCAAACAAAGCATTCAATTTTGTGGGGTGCACACCCCAACCAAACCCACGGCTTTGCTGTAGTAACATGCCGCGACTAATGGGATAAGACATAACCTGATTTAACGGTATAGGAGACACCATGGCATGCACTCCATTTCCACTCCTCCATCTTATTCTCCTGCAAAGTGATATCAAATATGAAACTGTTAAGAAGAGTTAGCTCCTCTTCCTCCCAGCTATACAAACGACGCCTCCACTTCACCGCATCCTTCACGTTATCAAATTGTTGTGTCGATACCGCAAAAATTGTTGTGTCAATACCGCAAAAAGTCTAGGAAATGAGTCCATCAAAGAGACCCCATCCTTCCACCTATCCGTCCATAATCTACTCGTACTCCCGTCACCCAAAACAATTCTCAAACTGTCTTGCAACTTGATGCCACTATTCGTGCATTCCTCTCCAGATAAAACAATATTTCTCCATACAGTAGAAGACCTCCTTTCACAGAAAGCTGGCCAAGAGGAAACTGAGTGACTCCTATAGTTATCTCTTACCAAGTCTGCCCACATGGGGATTTTTGTAGATGCAGAATCCAGAGTTACATATTTCCATAGCCATTTGAAGAGAAGGCACTGATTCTTGATAAGAATATTTTCAATTCCCATTCCACCAAGTTCCTTTGGCTTCGCAATCTTGCTCCATGCTATGAGACACTTCTTCCTTTTATCACTACCTCCTCCCCCATAGAAAATTCCTTTGGATACTCACGATTTTATTGGACACCCCAACAAGGATTTTAAATAGAGACATGTAGTAGACTGGGAGACTACTAAGGACGGCTCTAATTAGTGTTACTCTTCCTCCAATTGATAAGAATTTGCCTTTCCAACTAGCAAGTCGATTGTTGATCCGAGATATCACATCATCCCACGCCTTTCTGTGCTGCATATTCTGACCCAAAGGAATCCCAAGATAGGAGATAGGGAGATGCTCCGCCTTGCTCAAATGCATACCCGCCAGCTCCCTTGTCCTCTGATCAGATAAGTTAATAGCCACCAAACTGCTCTTATGAAAATTTATACTAAGTCCTGAAAGTACCTCAAAACATCTCAGGCAACGTTTTAAATTCAACAAAGAATTCAAGTCATCCGGTGAAAAGAATAATGTGTCATCTGCAAACTAGAGCAGATTAGGTAGATCTTGACTGAGACTGACCTTTTTGACCAGACCCTTACTCACTGCCTGACTTACTAACACCGCCAAACTTTCTACTGCGATATTAAAAAGAAAAGGAGAAAGGGGATCTCCTTGCTTTAACCCCCTATAGGTCATGAACTCCTCCGTTGGACAGCCATTAACCAGCACAGCCAACTTGGTGTTGCTAATACATTCCCAAATCCATCTCCTCCATTTGCCTCCGAATCCCATATCCTCCAATAAATCCATCAAAAAGGCCCATGATATTGAATCGTAGGCCTTCCGAAAATCAATTTTCCACAAGACAACCTTTTCCTTGCTTTTTTTAGTTGATGAACCATCTCCATAGCCGAAAGTGCACAGTCTAGAGTCGACTTCCCCTCCATAAAAGCGAACTGATTGTCACTAATGACACACCCCATAACAGATTTCAACCTCTTAGCCAGAATTTTCGCCACTATCTTGTAGATGCCATGAACTAAACAAATTGGCCTGTAATCATCAAATGTTACAGCATCATTCTTCTTAGGGATAAGGACAATAAAGCCACTGTTCACTCCCTGTGGTAACCAACCAGAGCAGTAGAATTCATTAATTAGCACCATTAGATCCTCGCATATGAAATCCCATGCTTTCTTGTAGAAATTGAAATTAAATCCGTTAGGTCCCGGAGCCTTATCCCCGTCACACTCCCACACTGCTTCCTTCACCTCATTGATATCGAAGGGACGCTCTAAATTCCTTGCATGAACATCTGAGATTTTCTTGATGGGGATCCCATCCCATTTAAATCTGTCTTCCGATAGGGGCTTAAACAGACTTTCGAAGTACACCTTAGCCGCTTGCTTCACATCCGGGGGATTCTTGAAAATAACCCAATTCACCTCAATGTGATTGATAGAATTTCTTCTACCTTTATTGCAGGCCATGACATGGAAAAATTTTGTATTCTTGTCGCCTGACTTTAGCCACACTGCCCTTGATTTTTGGCGCCATATGCACTCCTTCTGTCTTTGTCTTTTACCAAGATCAATTTTCCAAGAACGCATAAGTCTGCATTCTTCTTCATTTAAGGGTCTACCATCCGTAATTCTATCCATATTATCAATCTTCCCTTTCAAGTCCTTTATGCCATCCTCCATGTTGCCAAAGACCCTCTTATTCCAGTCCTTCATTACCTTTTTAACAATGCCAAGTTTCCTAATCGTGCAAAATTTACCAGGGAGCTGATTACCTGCATCCCTCCATGAAGACTTAAGCACGTCATCAAAGCCTTCATGTGATATCCAACAGTTTAGAAAACGGAACGGTTTCACCCCCCAATTCAATTGTTGTTGTCCTAACACAATCGGACAGTGGTCTGAATCCCCTTTGCTCTCAGCCCATAGTTTAATAGAAGGAAACATCACAAACCATTCCGGATCAAAGAACGCTCGATCTATCTTGCTAGCTGCCTTAGAATTACCCCACGTAAAAGTCTACCCTGTAACTCCACTTCACATAAGGCTGCAGCAGAGATAAACTTCGAGAAAGACCTTGATCCCCTCACTGAAATCCACCTGCTCAGTCTCTCCTCAGCCAATAGAACTTCATTAAAATCACCGACCACCAAAAACGGTGAAACGACCCCCCGTCTTACATCCAATAACTCCTCCCATAGTCCAATTCTTTCCTCCAAGTTGTTTGGTCTATAGGCCCCACAAATTGCAATTCCACTTCCTCCCCTATACACGCCTTCCAGCAAGACCCAATGCCGACTGACTAATCTCCTAGAACACTGGAAGTAATCAACATCCCACAGCAGAGAGATGCCACCAGAGCTACCTACAGCAGGTACTCTATAAAGTCGAAAATCCCAGGACCCCAAAGCTTTGCATAATTTCTATAACTCCACCCTCCACATTTAGTTTCGCATAAAAGTAAAAATTTCGCATCCACCTTTACTTTCAATTCCTTAACTAAGTTTTGCTTCTGGACAGACCCAATACCCTTAGAATTCCATGAGAGAAGACTAAACATAAGAATTAAGCATAACACAGAAAGCTAACCGGTATCATCAACACGATTACAGAGTAGCTTGATCATTCACCCACGCCGCCCCTTCCTGATCCACCAGACCTTCCACTAGCATTTCCACCTTATCCTTGCATCCCACTACCTCAAGACCAAGCTCTCTTCCAACCTCCATAGTTTTATCCACCTTTACCGATTTAAAAGAGAAGATAGGAGAGGAAGACACCTCCTCTGCTTGCTTATTGCCCACCTTAATCTCGCTATCTTGAGTTGAACTATCACTAGTCTTCATTGATTGCACAATACCCCCATGACATAATTTCTTGAATTTCTTCTTTTCTCTCTGATTTTGTCCATTTTACACTTCTTTTTAGCTGTGCTCTCTCCACCATTAATCTAAATGCTCGTTCCAGCATTTTTAGAGAAAACTCTCCCCCTCATTTTGAGACGCTGCCGTTTCATCATTGGAATTAAAATTCTCTTAGTTTTCATAATTCCAAATACTCCCCTCTAAACCCTTCTCTGTATTAACCGCTTTAGCCCTGATGGGCTTCGGCACACAATCTGCCCCAAAACTTTCCTCCATAAATGTTGATGGGCTTCCACTGATGGACCCATCCAGCCCATTAGCCTTTATGTCCCTTTTACTTGACTCACCCCTTAACAGAACCCTGCTTACACCTCTATAACAGTCCTTTGCATGCGTCTTGCACCTAGGTACCTTCTCCCCGGCATGGCTTTGGTTCTGCATACCGTTAGCTCTGTCCTTCTTGACTTCCACAAAAGCTGGGCTCCTGACATTCCCCTGTCCATTCCCGAAGCTCTTTTCCACCACCTCCTCACCCCTTACACTTTTGCTCTTTTCACGTGCCTTGGTTGTCTCTAATATACTGACAGGGTCCACAGACCCTCCACTCGACTCTTCCATACCCTTAGCTCCCCTCCGGCAACCGTAGGATCTGGGCGTAAACTCTTCCGGGCATGACTTGCTACCATTATCATTCGGTGAAGGCGGATTGAGACTGTAAGAATCATCTCTTGTCACGCCTCCTTTGTCCTTACGCCTCTTTTCCCCATTACAGGTGGTGCTTCAACAACCATAATATTGAAAACCTTATTAGATATCATCACCTTAAACTGACGGGAATTTGGCTCCTTAAAAGTTGTCATTAACTGAACTTGTGCTACCTCCATATCATTACTTGAAGACATGTCACTGTGGACATTGATAAACCTCCCAAACCTGACCGCGATTTGGCTGAAAAATTTGTCCCACCATGCATGCGGAGGAACCCCATATATATTCAAACAACATTCTCTCTGGGTAGCGCAATCACCTAATTCCCATTATTTTAGCAGCTCAAAGCATCTGTCTTCCCACGCCACCTTATGCTTCAAACAAGCAAGCATAGCCTCCTTTGATTCAAAAGATATAAGCACATAATTTCCTCCCAGCTTTTTAATTTCCAACTGAGAATTGGGAATACCATTAAAGCTCTTCAGAACATCTTGCTCCGCAATACCAGTCTTCAGCAACCGAAAAGCGCAGGACCCCAGTTTCTGAAGGCAGTCCTCCGGCGGATGGAGCACAAAAGATATGTTCTTGAGGGCAATATCTCTAGACTGGTGACCATTCGCAAGTTGGGTATCCACTGCCTGAACATATGAACATCCCTCCTTGACCTTTCCTTGATGCTCGACCCATCTGTTTCCAGTTCCCTTCTTCATAGCACCTTCCTTAAAATACTCCTGCCGGCTCTTTGCAATCTTCGCAGTAATCATGCCGTTGACATCCTTAAACCTATTAATCTTCTCCACCAGGTCAGTTGCACTTCAACTGTTCTCAAACCTAACGAAGCAATACCGGCATCCTCCCCAGATGAGTTTTCCAGGAATGAACACATCAATAACCATGGGTTTTTGGACTCTGCATGGGGTTTTGGATCTTTTGGGTCCTAATATTTAGTGGTTTGGCCAATTTGGTACCCCGATATTTTTTTTGTCGAGCAGGTACCCCGAGATTACATGGGAAGGCCAAACGTAGACCCCCGGTCAGACACTTGCTGACGTGGAGGCTGCCCGGGGTATTTGCGTGTGTTACTGTTGCAAAACGACGTCGTTTTAGAGGATTGGCTGGACATGTAGGATCCATGTGTCTTTGTGGGCTCCGCATGTTACCAACCCCGGGTTTTTCACCCAACCGACCCGAAATTTTTTGGATACCGAAATGAAAGCTGACCCGATTTTGATTATTTATTTAATCATTTTTCTTTCTTTTAATCATATTTTATTTTTAACAATATTAAAAATAAGTAAAACTTAATTTCCAAAAATTTTACTTGGTTTTAAGATTTATTATCTTTAAAATTTTATTTTTGTCATATACTAATTTCTAAAAATTTCTATATAGTTGATTGTATATTTTATTGGTAATATCATGATAATAATGAAAAAAAAATCTGGATCTGTGTTCTTGGTGGAGAACAGTGCAAACCCAAAACCCAATACCCATCCATGGCCGCTGCACACGGTGGCCAGCAGGGCATGGGTTGCTGCAGATGGCGGCAAGGCAGAGACTCGCTGCACATGGTGGCGACCGAACTACGAGGGGACTCGCACCGCAGCGCCACACATGGTGGCTGCACAACACCGGCGTGATTCCTTGTGCCCGGAAAGGTGGCTTGCGGCGGCGGTAGTGAATCGATGAGTGAGTCGTCGAGCGTGGCTACTGGGTGGCGGCTGATGATTGCTTCCAGGAGCGCAGCCGGAGAAGGCGAAGGCGGCGTTCGTCGTCCCTGAGCTACTCCGTGCTGCTGGGTCCTCGCCGGTCATCGTCTCTGGCAAGAGCGGGCGGCGCGGGCTGCTGAGCACGATTCGTTCGCGTGTCCGGCGGCATGCGCGACTGCTCCAGTGGTGTCCATCACCTCTGCACCCTTCCGTCCACGGCGTCCTTACCCACTGTTGGCGGCAGTCTCTGTTAGTGTAATGCCCAAAAGCCAATCATTGGATGATTATATAGTCATGTATATTTATTAAGGTTTTATTCCAATAAATATGCTTATCAGTGATAAACGCTTGCACATATTTATAACCTAAGAATATTCTATATTCTTGAATTGTCCCTAGTCGATTATTATTATGGATGGGTTGTAATAATAAATTAAGACTAGCGTATGTTAAGAATTATATGAGATATGAATTCTACATACGGGTACAAGTTAGAGAACTTGTGGTCTGGACTGACCCGACATAAGAACACTACATGGACTGTTATGTTTATGTTGTCATTAGTGGTTCTTATATGTATTATCCTTAGACCTGAGATCATCAAGGTTCCCAACATGTTAGTCATATACTTTGATATTACTCTTGGTCATTCGTAAATGAGTGAACTTTAGAGTAATCATTGGGTACATGATATAATGTGTAGTGGGTTTTGTATGATCAAGATGGAATTCACCCAACCCTCATAACAGGTATATTATCAGTTGGGCCTCTTGATAGAGTTGAACTGTAAATGCATGGCCATGCTCAGTGTGACACCCGGGGTCTATGAGGGCGGGAAGTGTATGCCGGTACCGGAATGAGCATGGACAAGGAGCCGCTTCTGGCAGGCTTCTAGACGAAGGGGCACAGGAATGAACCGAATCCATACCGGAATAGGTGAGATCCTGAGACTGTGTAGGGATGGGGCTGCACAGTTGGGGCGATTTCATAATTATACGGGTATGGGACTGTATAATTAAGAATAGCTCAAATGAAGTGATTTCGAGGTTGTACAGGTATGGGACTGCACAATCAAGAATAACTTAAACGGTTTGATGGGTACTAACTATATCGACAAGGTGCACCTACCTTTTCGGTGCTCATTCTAGAAAAACTCCAAAGTTAAACGTGCTTGACTTGGAGCAATTCTAGTATGGGTGACCTCCTGGGAAGTTCTCCCCGGAAATGTGCGAGTGAGGACAAAGCATGTTGGAAAGGTCCCGTGTTGGTCTGTAGTGACAGTCGACAAGCCGGGACGTTACAGTTGGTAGCGGAGCTCCAGAACTCCCCTAGTACGGTGTAGGGTTCAGGGACGAACCTAGCGGAAGCTGGTGTGCCTGTGACACCCGGGGTCTATGAGGGTGGGAAGTGTACGCCGGTGCCGGGATGAGCATGGACAAGGAGCGGCTTTTGGCAGGCTTCTAGACGAAGGGGCACAGGAATGAACCGAATCTACACCGGAATAGGAGAGATCCTGAGACTGTGTAGGGATGGGGCTGCACAGTTGGGGCGATTTCATAATTATACGGGTATGGGACTGTATAATTAAGAATAGCTCAAATGAAGTGATTTCGAGGTTGTACAGGTGTGGGACTGCACAATCGAGAATAGCTTAAACGGTTTGATGGGCACTAACTATATCAATAAGGTGCACCTACCTTTTCGGTGCTCATTCTAGAAAAACTCCTAAGTTAAACGTGATTGACTTGGAGAAATTCTAGGATGGGTGACCTCCTGGGAAGTTCTCCCCGGAAACGTGCGAGTGAGGACAAAGCATATTGGAAAGGTCCCGTGTTGGTCTATAGTGATAGTCGACAAGTTGGGACATTACACTCAGATCAAATGATATGGGGATATTATTTGTATCTGTTTTACACAGATAACTCAGGGATCAAGAAAACTTAGATTAAACATATACGAGAATGACATATTCCATGTCTCGTGTTTAATCTTGATAATGTGATGAAAGGATAATGACATTTTTCGAGGCATAATGAATCAGTACTGATCTGGTCACTTGGGTAGCAATGATGTGTTGCTAGACACCGCTCATTGTTTATAATTATAAATGAGAGTTTATAATTATTGCCAACGTGGTTAGTGCCTACAGGGTCACACACTTAGAACTGTTGATTCAAGCCAGTGGTTAGACCATGGTTGGACCGTGGTTGGACCAAGTTATTGAGCTAGTGGTTGGACCAGGTCATTTGGGTTGGTTCGGTTCAATAGTTATTAGAATTATTGAACCTGAATTATTGTCCCAAAAGCATGAAAGGATGTACTGTTTTAATATATATATGTTGATATATAAAATTGAGTTAGTGGAGGCATGATTATGTTGATGATTGTGACTAAAGTGTAGATAATGGAAAACACAATTATGCACGATAAGATATATGTACGATTGGTTGGCCATTTTCTATATTGACTAACATGCAAACATATATGTGATATATGTAAGAGTGTGAAGGATGAGCAGATTTTGAGAGCTCAACACACAAACACATTCACAAGAGTTGTGAGAAAAACACTTTAGGCTCTCTTGCTCTCGGAAATTCTGCAGCTAGCACTGCGGTTCGAGAGTGCTCGTGTTAGTGATCATGAGACGGTTGCTAGCAGTCATGAACGGTTCGTGTGGATACCGTAGAGGAGTCAGATTTCTGTCCGGTTCATGCTGATTCGTATCATCAGTTGAGTGAAAGATCTCAACCATACCAGGTACGAAAATTTTGTTATTCGGTTTACCCCGTTTCACATGGATCCTTCATTAGTTCTGGGTTTTTCTGCTGCGTATATTGTTTCTTTGTTTGCATACCTGGTTATTTACAGTGGTAGCGGAGCCTCTTGTGAAATACTAAACCGAATTAGTTGTTTATATGTATGATATGCTATATATGATGTGGCTTGATCATGATTATATAAGCAACATAACTTGATCATAGTTTATTATGCTTATGTTGATAGTATGTTTAAACTAGATCATTATGATTCTCATATATGTCATATGTTGAAGTCGGATCCGTCAAAGGTGTTTGACAGTAAGTTCTTGATTGGTATATGATATCAATCAAAGTGTGTTTTCGGCAGGAAGTCGAATGAGTTCAACAAGGTTGATTGAATGGTATATGATACCAAAACATCTTTGTTTAAGATGTAAACATCGATGTTCTCTTTGGCCAATTGTTTGGAGTTCAAACATCGATGTTTAAGTTCAAACATAGATGTTCAAGGTCAAAACATCGATGTTCTGAACATTTGGCAAATTGTTTGGAGTTCTAGAAACTTTAAACATCGATGCTTAAGGGTTAAACATCAATGTTCTGGAATTTTAAAACTCCAAACATCGATGTTCATGACCAAACATCGATGTTCTGAGATTTTGCCAACTTACTTGAAGTTCCAGAATTCTCAAACATCGATGTTCTAGGGGTAAACATCGATGTTCTGAAATTCTGCCAAATAGTTTGGAGTTCCAGATTCTCAAACATCGATGTAACGGGACCGCCGTGCTACCTCTGCGTAGCGGCTTATATTGCATATGATGCATAGTTATTGTATATACGATATATAATTTCTTAATCACATGCATAATTTTTATGTATGGAAATAAATCGGTGACAAACACTCATCTATGCTTAGATCAACAGTTGATAGGTTTGCCAAAGCAAAGTGCTAATGTTTATCCTAGCAAGATGCTAAATATTAAGTTACTCATGTGTTGCCTTCCATTGATGAGCACTCATCTATGCTTAGATCAACACTTGGTGGGTTTGCCAAAGCAAAGTGCCAATGTTTATCATAGCAAGGTGCGATGGGATAATTGTAATATCCAAACTGCTTACTGTGGGTTGAACTTAACTCAGTCATCTCATTAGGATTGGGGACTTAGAGGCAAAGAGTTGAGATAAGTCTATGAGATAGACAAGAACAAGAATTGTTCACTCAACTATCCAAGAGTTACATGAGTTGTAATTGACAAAGAGTAGTCTACCTAAATAACTATGATGTAAGTGATTAGCTAAAGCTAACTTATCTTGTAGTGAAATATGGATCTTGGCCCACTTATTATCATCTTGATTCATATAGTGGGAGTATCATTTAATGAAATTCGTTGTTAAATGATTTTATGCATGACTCTGATTTTGTGTGAATTGATCATTGTAGAATTATCATGGCACAAAACACAAGTACTACGTCACAGCGATCAGCCCTTGAGAAGGAAAAACTCAATGGGAATAATTTCCTTAAGTGGCACCACAATTTGAGGATAGTCCTCAAGCAAGAAAAGAAATTATATGTCCTTGAAGGGCCTGTTCCTATTGAACCAGCACCTATTGTTCCTAGGGGGGAAAGAAATGCTTACAAGAAGCATGTCGATGAGGCATTGGATGTCGCTTGCCTTATGCTTGTTAATATGGACTCTGAGCTTCAGAAGCAACATGAGAACTTGGGTGCTTTCAATATGATCGAACACCTGAAAATGCTCTTTGAAGAGCAATCTAGGCATGAGAGGTATGAGACCTCAAAGGCACTGTTCCAATACAAGATGGCTGAGTCATCACCTGTCAGACCTCATGTGCTCAAGACGATTGGATAAATTGAGAGCCTTGAAGGCCTGGGTTTTCCTTTGCAAAGAGAGTTGGTCGTTGATCTTGTCCTGCAATCGTTGCCGGATAGTTATGGCCAATTTGTCATGAATTTCAATATAAATCATCTTGACAAATCCTTGTCTGAGTTGCTTAACATGTTGGGAACAGTGGAGCAACAGATGAAGGCAAATAAATCCAACAACATTTTGATAGTTGGAAATGGCAAAGGAAAGGGAAAAGCCAAGTTTAACAAGAAGAAGATTTCTACCAAAAGGTTTGGTTCATGTGCATCTTCTTGCTCACATGTGTTGAAACCCAAAGGTGGTATTGCAAAGGAAGGACAATGTTTCCATTGCAAGAAACCCAGCCTTTGGAAGCGTAACTGCCCTATTTACCTAGAGGAGGTGAAGAAACAGAAGGGAAGTAAGATTTCCACTTCAGGTATTCTTGTTATAGAAGCTAATATTTCTATCTCTGCATCATGGGTATTAGATACCGGATGTGGTTCTCACATTTGTGTGAATGTGCAGGATCTGAGAAAGAATAGAAGATTAGCAAAGGGTAAAGTGGACCTGCGCTTTAGAAATGGAGCAAGAGTTGCTGCATTAGCCGTAGGGGCTTATTATCTATCTTTACCGAGTGATTTGGTTTTGGAACTTGATGATTGCTATTATGTACCTACTATAAGCAGGAATTTGATTTCTGTTTCTTGTCTGGACAAGAAGGGTTTCTCATTTGTAATAAAGAACAACTGTTGGTCTATTTATTTGAATGATATTTATTATGGTGGTGCATATTTAAGCAATGGATTGTACGTTCTAAATCGAGAAACTACAATCTATAACATTAATTCGAAGAAGGTTAAATTGAATGATTCAAATACAACCTATCTCTGGCATTGTCGTTTGGGCCATATAAACGAGACTCGTATTTCTAAACTCCATAAGGATGGTCTTTTAGACTCATTTGATTTTGAATCATATGAGACATGTGAGTCATGTTTATTGGGCAAAATGACGAAGGCTCCTTTTGCTGGTAAAGATGAAAGAGCTTCAGACTTGTTAGGCCTAATAAATTATGATGTATGTAGACCTATGTCTACACAGGCTAGAGGTTGTTTTCAGTACTTCATTACTTTTACTGATGATTATTGTAGATATGGCTATGTGTATCTTATGAAGCACAAGTCAGAATCCTTTGAAAAGTTCAATGAATTCAAGAATGAAGTACAGAATCAACTCAGTAAGAGTATTAAAATGCTTCGATCTGATCGAGGAGGTGAATACTTAGACCCAGAATTTCTTGATCATCTAATGGAATGTGGTATAGTATCACAACTTACTCCACCGGGTACACCTCAATGGAATGGTGTATCCGAAAGGAGAAATAGAACTCTGTTAGACATGGTTCATTCTATAATGAGTCAAACTGACCTACCTTCTTCATTTTGGGGACATGCTTTATTGACAGCTGCTTTTACACTTAATCGTGTTCCATCTAAAACGGTTGAAAAGACACCATATGAGATATGGACTGGGAAACGTCCCAGTTTGTCTTTCATGAAGATTTGGGGTTGTGAGGCTTTCGTAAGACGACAAGCATCAGGCATACTCGACCCTAAATCAGACAAGTGCCTTTTTGTTGGATATCCTAAAGAAACTAAGGATATTATTTCTATAATCCCACAGAGCAAAAAGTGTTTGTTGCTCGTACTGCTATTTTTCTAGAAAGAGAATTTATTTCTAGAAAGATCAGTAAGAGAAAAATAGAACTCGAAGAAGTTCGAGCACAACGAGAAGATACTGTGATGGAACAAGGACAGGAACCACAATATGTTGTGGGTGAAAATCCTGTACCTGTAACACATGGACCACGTAGGTCTGGTAGGACTCGATATGTGCCAGAGAGATATGGATTTCTTTTGACTCATACCGGTGATGTGATGCTCATGGAGGAAGATGAGCCCACTTCCTATTAGCTGGCTATTACGGGTCCTGACTCTAAGAAGTGGCTAGAAGCCATGAATTCTAAGATGAATTCCATGTATAAAAATAAGGTTTGGACCTTGGTTGATCCACCTAAAGGGATAAAACCCATTGGGTGCAAGTGGGTCTATAAGAAAAGGACCAACATGGATGGTAATGTGATTACTTATAAAGGGCGATTGGTTGCGAAAGGTTTCAAACAAGTTCATGGTATTGACTATGATGAAACTTTTTCGCCAGTTGCCATGGTTAAATCTATCCGGATTCTATTGGCTATAGCTGCATACCATGATTATGAGATATGACAGATGGATGTAAAAACCGCTTTCCTTAATTGAAATCTTTTAGAGGATGCATACATGACACAGCCTGAAGGTTTTGTCACTCTAGAGAATGCTAATAAGGTATGCAAATTGCAAAGATCCATTTATGGATTAAAGCAAGCTTCTAGGAGTTGGAATCTTCGTTTTGATGAAGTAATCAAACAGTTTGGTTTCATTAAAACTGAAGATGAGCCATGTGTTTACAAGAAGGTTAGTGGGAGCACTATTGTTTTCTTGCTATTGTATGTTGACGACATTCTACTCATTGCGATTGATATTCCAACAGTACAGTCTGTAAAGACTTGGTTTGGAAAGAATTTTTCAATGAAGGACTTAGGTGAAGCTGCCTATGTGCTAGGTATAAAGATCTATAGAGATAGATCCAAAAGGCTTCTTGGCCTAAGTCAAAGTACATACATTAACAAGGTGCTTAAAAGGTTTAGCATGCAAGATTCCAAGAAAGGTTTCTTGCCCATGTCACATGGCATAACTCTCTCAAAGAATCAGTGTCCTAGTACATCTAAGGAGAGAGAGCAAATGAGTAAGATCCCTTATGCATCTGCTATAGGATCTATCATGTATTCCATGCTATGTACTCGACCAGATGTCGCATATGCATTAAGTGTCACAAGCAGATATCAATCTGTTCCCGGTGAAGGTCACTGGACAGCGGTTAAGAACATCCTTAAGTACTTGAGAAGGACTAAGGATGCATTCTTTGTATACGAAAGTGTTGATGAGCTTGTTGTAAAGGGTTACACATATGCTAGCTTCCAAACCGACAGGGACGATTTTAGATCGCAGTCAGGATATGTGTTTTGTCTTGGAGGCGGTGCTGTATGCTGGAAGAGTTCAAAGCAAGAGACAATAGCCGATTCTACCACTGAGGCTGAATACACAGCTGCCTCTAATGCAGCGAAAGAGGCTGTTTGGATTAAGAAGTTCATAACTGAACTTGGGGTGGTTCCGAGCATTGACAGTCCAATTGAGCTCTATTGTGACAACAGTGGGACAATCGCACAGGCTGAAGAACCTAGATACCACCAAAAATCCAAACATATACTCCGATGCTACCATCTTATTAGAGAGATCATTGATAGAGGCGATGTGAGGCTGTGCAAAGTTCCTTCTGAGAACAAAGTAGCAGATCCTTTAACTAAGCCTCTCACACAGCAGAAACATGATGGTCATGCTAGATCCATTGGTATTAGATACATGGATGATTGGCTTTAGTGCAAGTGGGGGATTGTTAGTGTAATGCCCCAAAGCCAATCATTGGATGATTAATTCATGTATATTTGATTAAGGTTTTATTCCAATAAATATGTTTATATGAGATAAACGCTTGCACATATTTATAACCTAAGGATATTTAATATTTTTGAAATGTCCCTAGTCGATTATTATTATGGATGGGTTGTAATAATAAATTAAGACTAGAGTATGTTGAAAACTATATGAGATATGAGTTCTACATACGGGTACAAGTTAGAGAACTGGTGGACTGGACCGACCCACATAAGAATGCTACATGGAACGTTATATGATTGTCATTAGCAGTTCTTATATGTATTGTCCTTAGACCTGTGATCATCAAGGTTCCCAACATATGAGTCGTATACTTTGATATTACTCTTGGCTATTTCGTAAATAAGTAGACTTAGTGTAATCATTGGGTATATGATATAATGTGTAGTGGGTTTTGTATGATCAAGATGGAATTCGACCAATCCGTATAACGGGAATATTATCAGTTGGGCCCCTTGATAGAGTTGAACTGTAAATGCATGGCCATGCTCGGATTAAGTGATATGGGTGGGGATATCATTTGTATCCATTTTACGCAGTTAACTGGGGGATCAAGAAACCTTAGATTAAACATATACGAGAATGACATATTCCATGTCTCGTGTTTGATCTTGATGATGGGACGAAAGGATAATGACATTTTTCTGAGGCATAATGAATCAGTACTGATCTTGTCGTTTGGGTAGCAATGATGTGTTGCTAGACACCGCTCATTGTTTATAATTGTGAATGAGAGTTTACAATTATTGTCAAACGTCACAAGTGCCTACAGGGTCACACACTTAGAACTGTTGATTCGAGCTAGTGGTTGGACCATGGTTCGACCAGGGAATTGAGCTAGTGGGTGGACCATGTTTGGACCTTGGTTGGACCGGGTCATTTTGGGCTGATTTGGTTCACTAATTATCTGAATTATTGAACCATAATTAATGTCATATGATTTGTAATCCTATATATCATGATATATATAATTAATACTTAGTGGAGCATTAAGTCATAGTGGAAACATAATCATGAAGGATAAGACATGATTATGTTGGGCAATGACTTAATAAACTATGCATTTCAAGTGTGTATAAATAGGATGAAGGTTTGATATGATTTTCATACCAAGCAAGGCTTAACACACTCTTCACACTTGAGAAAAACACATCAAACACTCTCTAGTTTCTAGCTCTCGGAAATTCTGCAGCTTGCACTGTGGTTTGGGAGTGCTCGGGTTAGTGATCGTGTGACGGTTGCTAGCAGTCATCAACGGTTCGTGTGGATACCGTAGAGGAGTCGGATTTCTGTCTGGTTCTTGCTCATTTGGCTCTACTGTTGAGCAAAAGAACTCAACCAAACCAGGTACGATTTTCTTGTTATTCGGTTTACCCCGTTTCACATGGATCCTCCATTAGTTCCGGATTTTTCCGCTACGCATATTGTCTATTTGTTTGCATGCCCGGTTACTTACAATTAATTCATGCATTTAGGTGTTAAATCACTTATTTTCAAGCCAAATCCATCTTTCCTTACTCTTGGATGCTTTCAGGTGCAATTTGGCGCTTTTTGGAGCATTTTTGGCAATTTTGGGTCAGCAGCGCTGCTGTTGAAGAAACTGGACCAATTGCCTAGCAGCGCTGCTGTCGACGAAATATCTGTTCTTTAACCTTTTCCTTCGAGAGAATCTTTTTCTTTGGAGGAGATTTGACGATTACCGCCCAAAACCAGTGAGGCGCTGTGAAGAGCACTGTTCCAGTACAAATCGCAAGCCTGACAGCGCCCCTGCAGTGACACTGGCGTCAAGACCCTATTTTTAACAGGGTTTGCAACTAATTTCCAGGAGTATTTAAGAGGAGATGCACCTAGACATTCCCAGCATGGAGAGAACATTTAAAGAGGAATTCTTGAAGCTAAAGTCTAGGGGTTTTATTCCAATTTCTACACGCATAAATTCCTATCTTTTAGTTATAAAACCCTAGATATAAAAGCATGAGTTTCTAGATGAAATTTACAGCTTTTGGAGGAGCAAAAACGTGGGGAATTGGTAGAGAAGAAGAGTGGAGCTTTAGTCGACTTTTTATATTTTGTTTTATAGAGATGTCGACTTCCCTATCTGCTTTTATTTTTTTCTTCATGAACTAATTTCTTTTATCTAGGTTTATGGGATGTAGCTACTGTTCTTGAAGTTTATTCAATAATTCAGACTTGCTTCTTTAATTCATTATGCTTTGATTTGATATAGAGTGCTTAACAGTGTATGCGGATTGATCACCCTCAAACACTTCTTAAATGCCTTAGTAAGGCACCTAACGGAGAAACTAAGAACTCAGACCGTTCTATATCAGACCTCTACCCCTACTGATCGTCGAAAGAGACTTTAGGGTTAGTTGAGGATAACAGCGCCTGGCACAGCGACACTGCGCCCTAGGAAAGTGCTTCACTGACGAAAGCAGGTTGTTCCAGAACTAGGGTGGGTTTACAATTACATGTGACACTAGTTGGAGACAACTTAGGCTAGGTAGCCCTTCAAAGTTGACGAATTTACTACCAAGTTATTGAATTATTGTTGAACAGCTAGGCAGTAGTGAACCCCGGACAACCTAGGTTCCGATCCACTTGTGTTTTCTCTTATTTACATATTTACTTTCTGTTATTTATTTTATATAATTCTCTCATCACGATTTCTACTCATTTTATTTGTTATTATTAGTCTAATCAATTAAGATCCTAAGGAAAGTGTTGTTTCCGCTGTCCCTGTGATTCGACCTTGCTTACTATAGCAACGTTGTGCACTTGCAGCCGGTTTTGCACGAACAAGTTTTTTGGCGCCGTTGCCGGGGGCTGCGCTAAACAATACTACTTAGTGTTTTTGATTGATTAGGCTCTTTTTGTTTTCTGAAATCTCTATTTTCTTGTGGCAGGTTACTGTCAGTGTCACTACAGTGTCTCAATTTGGTGTATGCAAACCAGGAGCAAGAAGCCTGAACTTGTACACATCCCTGACATTGAAAGTGCTGCTAGGGCCAACCGCAAGCAAGCAAGGCAACAAAAAGTAGCAAAGACTGTTGAGATAGCAACCATGGCCCATAACAATAATAATAACCCCCCACGCGGCCAGGCTGACAAACCTAGGGATGATGCTGGCAATATCATCCCTTCTGTGATCGTCAACCCCCTCAACCAGAGACCTGTTGTCAATTCTGTAGGCCCGAGGAACCAGCAGCACCACAATCAGAACGCTGCTACTGATGACATTGTCGATCCCTTCGCCAACATCCCCAATCTGCCAATCAACCAACTCATGCGGCCCAGACATACAACATCTCATGGAGCCATCACATTACCCGACAATGATAACCCTTATGAGCTGAGAACCAACTTGGTTCAAATGGTGCAAAACAAGCAGTTTGGAGGTTCGGCGCTAGAGGATCCTTATCAGCACCTGGAAGACTTTCTGGATATCTGTGCCACCACTAGGGTTCAGGGCTATTCTCAAGATGCTTAGAAGCTCCACTTGTTCAATTTTTCACTTAAAGATGGAGCAAAAAAATGGCTGAAGACTCTGCCAGCGGGTAGCATCACCACTTGGGCTCAAATGGAGGAAGCGTTCCTTAAGAAATGCTTTCCTAACACCAAGATGGATGAACTTTGTGGTGAATTCTTCAATTTCAAGCAGAAATATGTCGAAACCTTGGTGGAAGCATGGGAACGATTTCAGGCTTTGGTCCAACGCTGCCCTGCTCATATGGTGTACCCACCAGCGCTGCTGGGAATTTTCTAACAAGCTATGTCACAAGAAGATAGGCGCACCCTTAATGCTGCTGCTGGAGGGAAGTTCAAGGAAGCAACGTATAAGGATGCCAAGAGGATTATGCTGAACCTAGAAGATGAAGATGAGCCGCGCTGCAACACCAGGGGTGTACATCATGTTGATAAGACTACAAATCTAGAACCCCAAATAGCAGCTCTCACTAAGCATTTCAAGGATTTTACAGCAAAAATGGTGCAACCAGCAGCTCAGGTACAACTAGTTGCACAGTATAGTGTTTGTGAAATATGCAGTGGCCCCCACTCTTTCCTTGAATGTCCGGTGAACAATTCAGAGGAGGCCAATTTCATTGACCAATGCTCCAATCCACAGTATAACAGTTATAATCAGGGGTATAAGCAGGGATGACGATCGAACCCTAACCAAAACTATTAGCACCAAGGGCAGCAGCAGCAGTGGCAAGGTGGACAGTCAAGAGGGTACTCAGAATTGATAGAAATGGTATAGCAGCTGCTGGAAGGGCAGAATAGGATGGATAAAGAGCTGAGCATGCTGAAGGCCCACAAAAAGATGCTTGAGAACCAGTTTGCACAGTATGTTATGCAGCAACAGCGACCACAGGGCAGGCTGCCAGGCTAACTAGAGATGAATCCAAAAGAGCAATGCATGGCAGTAACACTCAAAAGTGAGAAAGAGCTTCCAGGCCTTATTTATAAAACAGCAAAGGTGACAGCACCCGAATCAGAGGAGAAATAAGAAGCAGCGGCTGAACCAGTGGCGCCGCTGGAAGCTGTACCTAAGAAGAAAGCACTGCCAGTGCCTTACCAGCCCCCACTGCCCTATCCGTAGGTTTATATGATGTATTCACAGGGCGCACTACTTGGTCAATCCATAAATCCGAAGGAACAGTGTCAGGAAGTGACACGATGGAGTGGGAAAAAGCTAACAAATCCCGTTCCTAAGTAAGCAAAAGAGGGAGCGCCCAGAACAGACGAGAAGCAGGTGGCAGCAGCCCCTAAACCAATAGCATTTCCTATACCTTGCCAGCCCACACTGCCATATCCACAGGTTTATCGAAAGAGCAAACCCGAGGAGCAATATAAGAAATTTGTGGACATGCTCAGTGACGTGCGGTTGGAAATCCCATTCACAACGGTTTTGGATCAAATGCCCACATATATAAAATTTTTGAAGGAGATCCTGACCAAAAAGCACACTGTAGAGCAGCAGATAGTGGCCCTTACAACAGAATACAGTGTTGTGTTACTAAAACAGCACCCCCTATCAAAGCTTGAAGATCTGGGAGGCTTTTCAATTCCTTGTACTATTGGCACCCAGAACTTCAACAGAGCACTGTGTGACCTTGGGGCCAGTATAAGTTTGATGCCATTAGCAGCAGCACAAAAGCTCAACTTTGGGGAGATAAAGCCAACATGCATGATGCTGCAACTTGCTGATCGATATATGAAGTATCCTATTGGTGTCTTGGAGAATGTCCCTGTGAAAGTTGGGAAGTTTTATATGCCTTGTGACTTCATGATCATGGACATGCAGCTGATGAGCAGATTCCAATCATTCTTGGGAGGCCTTTTCTCGCAACAGCTGGCGCTGTTATTGATGTAAAGGATGGCAGCATCACATTTCGAGTTGGGGAGGAGAGGGTGGAATTTAATGTCCAGAAGGCAATGGATTCAGAGCTGGAATCCAATGCTTGCTATATGGTGAATGCCATTAAAACAGTTGAGGAGGACATGCTTCATGCAGGAGGCGCTGTAGGTGACATTGTTGAGCTACAATCGTTTTCTTTGGCTAGTAAGGGTAGACCAAACGATGGTGACAGCACTGTAGACACGGAAACACAACACCCATCAGCCATTCCAGATGTTGACTCCCAATTGCAAGCCTTGGAGATGTTAAGTCACAGCGGTACTGTCTCTCCTCCTATTGATGGGAAGGAGCCTCATGTAGATGTACCAAAACTTCCATCATGCAAATTTAAACAAAAGAAGAGGAAGTTTAATGTGGGTCATAAAGTTCTTCTCTTTCACTCTCGGCTGAAACTCTCCAATGGCCAATTCTGTAACTGCTGGACAGGGCCATATACAGTGCTTGATTACCTTCTAAATGGTAATGCAGAGATTTGTGATGAGGAGAATAACACGTTCAAGGTGAATGGGCAGAAACTCAAGCATCACAATTCTGCAGCAGCAATGGTGAAGGAAATTCCTCAACTTCTCTTTGAGCCACCATGAGCAGCTTGAGCTGCAAGGTGTCCAGCTACAAGACGTAAAAGAAGCGCTGCTCGGGAGGCAACCCGAGGTAAGTTTTATTATTTTTAGTACATCTCATTAGTTTTATTTTCATTTTTTGTTTTTGTTGCTGTCTTTGCTGCCATAAAAAGTAGAAAACCCAGAAAACCATAAAGAAAAGGGGACTATGATGGGAAACAGCGTGCACTGCTAGTGCAACACACCGTATTCGGCAAACAGAGAAGCATTCTTATTCTTTCTCTTGCATTTTAAATTTGCCAGCATGCACTGTATGCCATGACATGTGTTATATTTGTTGTGTATTGCTAAATGAACATCGTACCCATGCATCCATGCATTTTTCATCATTTGCATTTCACGTTTTATTTTCTGCATTTTATTCTTGTGTATTGTCTAGCATAAGTTTGGGGGAGTCCCTCCCTTTTTCTTATGTTTTTGTTTTTATGTGTTTTATGGTTTATTTCTGCCTAGTGAGGATACTGTGGAATTTAAGTTTGGGGGAGATAGAAATTAGCATTTCTTTGTATGTTCTGGATTTGCGTTCTGTTTTTATGGCCAATTGACTTGTGTTGTGTATGCTGCTGGACTTTATATGCGTTTTCTCGATTTATTCGCTGATGCAGCATACTGACAGCGTCGCTGCTTACTTGCTGTTTCGATTCTTGTTTATTTTAAACTGTTCTAAGCTATTAAATCGGCTCGTTTTTAGTCAAGTTTAGTTTGTGCAGAATGTGAAATCGAAATCAGTATAGTAATCATGCCCCATCGAGGTAACAAATGCCAATCTTTTCTTTAAAATTGGGCAGTTCCTACTGTTAGCTATTTTAGAAAAGACTCTTACTTTTCTTTCGAGGCGAAATTTTTACCATCTTGGCATACTTATGGATATGATATAGGCATTGTTTGATGAGCTTAATTTCACTTTATCCTACCTATATCACTATTCCATTTGACAACCCCATTTGAGCCTAGGTTGATGGTCGATTTTCTTTGATATTACCCACATCATCACACCCTAGCCTTTTGAGCCTTGTACGACCATCATGGTGCTTTAAAAGCACATTTTTTTTTTGAATTTTAGCCCGACCTTGTCTGCTTGCTTTCCTAGTTCTAATTTTCAGGATGATAGTATCATGGCAGCATCGCTGCTAGGTGAAACAGATGGAGTTTGTCAAACCTTTGAATGGAGCTTAGTAATTCAATGACATGGAGATTTGTTATATACTGTTGTAAGATCAAGGGAGTGTTAAAAATAGGGGTACATGAAAAAAAAAAAAACATCATCAAAATCCCATTTTGCTCTCTTGAAAATTTTTTGCTCACATTATCTCCTATAATATGTGCTCTAATATTCTGGTTTTCTTAGTTTGTGCTCTAATTTGAAGAAGAAGCTATCTGAGTTAGAATTTTGGAAGGTAAACAGCTTTGTTAGCCTATCTAATTCCCTTTATTTGGTAGCCTAACCTATCCTCATTACAAGACCAAGAAAGACCTGTTGATCCTTGTTTATGCCTTGATGATCATTAGTGGAGATTGAAAATCTGAGTCCGCTTATCAGATAGATATTTTTTGCCCTGGTACTTAACTTAACTGAATGGCATGAGAAACTTTGATGGTTAAATGTTTACTTACTACTTTCTTTTGATCATCCATGTATCTGCTAACTTGGTTGGATTAGAGTTGATTATTTTTCTTTCCAAAGAATATACAGGATATTGAGCAGTGAGCACTGTCGCATATGTGACAGGTGTTGTTGATGTGTTTAATATGAGAAAGCACTTGTAATTTCCTGCAGCATTATTTTTCTCTGTGTTCTAATTTGTGTTCCTGCATGAGGACAAGCAAAGGTTCAAGTTTGGGGGAATTTGATGTGTATGAAATTACATACATTTTACAACGCACACTGTCGTCTTTTGGCCCTGCATTCGTCATTAATTCATGCATTTAGGTGCTAAATCACTTCTTTTCATCCCAAATCCATCTTTCGTTACCTTTGGATGCTTTCAGGTGCAATTTGGCACTTTTTGGAGCATTTTTGGCGATTTTGGGTCAACAGCGCCACTGTTAAAGAAACTGGAACAATTGCCTAGCAGCGCCGCTGTCGACGAAATATTTGTTCTTTAACCTTTTCCTTCCAGAGAATCTTTTGCTTTCGAGGAGATTTGACGATTATCGCCCAAAACTAGTGAGGCGCTGTGAAGAGCACTGTTCCAGTACAAATCGCAAGCCTGACAGCGCTCCTGCAGTGACACTGGCGTCAAGACCCTATTTTTACTAGGGTTTGTGCCTAATTGCCATGAGTATTTAAAGGGGATGCACCTAGACATTCCCAGCAAGGGAAGAAGATTTAAAGAAAAATTTTTGAATCTAAAGTCTAGGAGTTTTATTCAAATTTCTACACGCATAAATTCCTATCTTTTAGGAATAAAACCCTAGATATAAAAGCATCAGTTGTTGGACGAAATTTACAGCTTTTGGGGGAGCAAAAACGTGAGGAATTGGCAAAGAAGAAGAGTGGAGCTTTAGTCCACTTTTTATATTTTGTTTTATAGAGATGTTGACTTCCCTATCTGCTTTTATTTTTTTCTTCATGAACTAATTTCTTTTATCTAGGTTTATGGGATGTAGCTACTGTTCTTGAAGTTTATTCAATAATTCAGACTTGCTTCTTTAATTCATTATGCTTTGATTTGATATAGAGTGCTTAACAGTGTATGCGGCTTGATCACCCTCAAACACTTCTTAAATGCCTTAGTAAGGCACCTAACGGAGAAACTAAGAACTCAGACCGTTCTATATCAGACCTCTACCCCTACTGATCGTCGAAAGAGACTTTAGGGTTAGTTGAGGATAACAGCGCCTGGCACAGTGACACTGCGCCCTAGGAAAGAGCTTCGCTGACGAAAGCAGGTTGTTCCAGAACTAGGGTAGGTTTACAATTACATGTTATAGTAGTTGGCGACAACTTAGGCTAGGTAGCCCTTCAAAGTGGACAAATTTACTACCAAGTTATTGAATTATTGTTGAACAGCTAGGCAGTAGTGAACCCCGGACAACCTAGGTTCCCATCCACTTACGTTTTCTTTTATTTACACCTTTACTTTCTATTATTTATTTTATATAATTCTCTCATCACGATTTCTATTTATTTTATTTGTTATTATTAGTCTAATCAATTAAGATCCTAAGGACAGTGTTGTTTTCGCAGTCTTTGTGATTCCACCTTGTTTACTACAGCAACGCTGTGCACTTGCAACCGGTTTTGCACGAACATAAGCCAGTTCAAGCCTACTTTAATTGCCCATTTCTCAGCTCTAATAGCATTACACCACCCTACTCCTCTTGTAATCGCTTGAATAAGTCTGCCATTTCCATCTCTAATCAGTTCCCCAATGCCTGTCCAATTAGGATTTCCTTTACTCGCTCCTTCTGTATTAAGCTTTACCCAGCCAGGTCTCGACTGTCTCCACCAAATCATCCTTTCCTTACTCCTTGGACCCTTATTTCCATCTCGGCAGTAGCATGCCTTCAAGTCATTCAGGAAGAGCTTACCAGCTCTTATACAAGTATCAACATCCATTGGATGTTCCGGGTAAAAGATCTTGCTGCTCCCTCTTTTTAATATAAACCAGCAAACCACACCAAAGGTGACTGCCCAATCTCTTTCCATACTGTTTGTCTCCTACAACTATATTCAATTCCATCCAATCAGGAAAAGGCCTCTCAAAGAATCCACCAATAATCCAAAAGTCAACTAGAAAAGCCTCTCAGATTCGCTTAGCCTCCACACTGTCCCTTAACACTCTCACTCTACACATTGCAGTATGGACATATATCTGAACTACTTAAACCTCTAGCTTTTCTTTGCACATTGGTCCTAATTCGGCCATGACCTACCAACCAGAAGAATGTTCTGATCCTTTGAGGACCATTCCAATTCCAAATTTTCCTCCAAATGTCATGCTCAACTCCATACTTGTCCATATTCAGATATTTATATGCAGCCCCAACAAAAAACTATCCATTGTTTCCATTTGTCCATACCAAAAAATCATCAGGATGATCCATGGGGGCAAATAGCTAGGATTTTATGAACCACCTCATCAAGTAAAAATGTTTTAATCTCCTCCAAGTCCCATTGCCCCTCTTCTATTACAAAGTCAACCACTACCTTCCCTAAATTATCACTATCAATTGGATGCTTTAATTCAGAAATAAGATAATCCTGATTATCCATCCATAAATCCCTCCAAAACTCTACCTCTTGTCCATTAGACACCACCAACCTAAACCTTCTTCAAAATTTTCCCAAAGACCCTTTAGGTTCCTCCATCGATGAGATGTCAGATGAGACTCCTTCATGCACCATTCATCTCCTACTATCTTCCAATATTTAATTAACATCACATGCACCTAAAGCTTCTTTGGCTCGGTAATCATAGCCCAAATTAATTTAAGCTAAAAAACTTCGCTGTTACTCCTCATATCCTTGATACCAAATCCCCTAGAAACTTTGGGTTGACACACCACATCCCAACTAACTGAGTGGATCTTCCTTCGATCTTCATCCTCTCCCCATATGAACCTTCTACAAAGTTTGTCTATTTCATTACACACACCCACATAGTATAATTTGGAACTGGAGGAAGAACTGATTGACAAAGCGTGACTCTTCCTGCCAACGACAACTGACACACTTTCCATTTAGCCAAATTCTGGTGCACTCACTCACCTACCGCACTATAAGTACTCTTAGTTACTCTACTATGAATTAAAGGAATGCCTAGGTACTTCCCAAAATCCTTTATAAGCATAAACCCACACTCATCAGCCCATCCCCTCGCATCCATTCTCTACACATTCTCCAAAAACAGAATCCTAGACTTTTCTAGACTTACCTTCTGCCCATATGCTTTACAAGACAAATCCAAGCAATCTTTTAATAACTCTGACTTGAGACATAGAAGCTTCAGCAAACAGCACTATGTCGTCAGCAAATAAAAGATGTGATATTTCAGGTCCATTAACACCAAATCTAAAGGGTTTCTATTTAGTACCTTGCACAACTTCCATGATAATGTGAGATAGTTTGTCCATATACATATGAAATATAACGACCAAAAAAAATAAATAAACCAACATGGTGTCAGTGATCCTGTCAATAGAAGCAGGGCGTGTTGGAGAAGACCCGTCTGTTCCTTTCTAAGCATAAAGTCGAACTGGTGGCTAAACCAATGGTAGTCCATAAAGATCTGCATAAATTATCAGAAGATAGAAAAAACCATTGCACTGTCATTGAGAGAGGGAAAAAAAAACCCTAATTTTGAAAAAAAAAATTACTAAATTATTTTATGATAAAAGTACTTCTGTTCCAGCTAATAGTTCCAACATTTTAGTTGGAACAGAGACATTAATGAAATTTGTCATGTATATAATTAAGTTACTCGGCTAGCTAATTTTGTAGAGACAAGGCACATGATGTGGAGCACTTGGCTGTGTTAGGCGGCGGATCTGATTAATCAACCTCAAATTTCTAAACAATTTAGTGGGGCACCCAATAAGGTTAATGTATTAATATGTTAATCAATTCATTAAACAATGCTACGATTGTATTAGAAAAATGTCCTTGAGATTTGTGTCACCATATATCCACGACGAAATTTGCTTATCCACAAAGAAAAATAGCATCACCGTAATACTCAACATGTGTAAACAAAAAAAAATGGACTCCACCAAAAAAAATTCCACCAAAAAAAAAATGGATTAAAGACTTGTTTCATCACTGTGTTGTGTGTTAAAGTTGGAATTCATCCCTCTGTTGGATTTTTGCCTCTTTTTATCCCTCTGTTCCCCTAATTGGCCTACTTTGGTCCCTCTTGCCGGAATCCGGTGGAAAATGCTGACGTGGCAAGGTCTCTGGTGCCACGTCAGCATATGTGGAAGGCACTTGTCAAGTCGAACCAACAAATCGAACCGGATCGACGGACCAGTTCGCCAACCCAAAAAACCCATTTTGCAAATTCGGTGAGGGCCGGAGTTTGTCTATTTTTTCCTAAAACTAATTTATTTAAAACTTTTCATTAAATTTAAAATTTGTTCAAAAAATAATAACTTATACTAATTAAATAATAACTTATAACAATTTAGTTTCTTTAAAACCTTTCATTGAAAGAATAAAAATTCTTTCAAAAACAAAATAATAACTTTTACTAATTAAATCATAAGTTATTATTTTTTTGAAAGAATTTGTACTTCAATAAAAGTTTTTAAAGAAATTAATTTTAGGAAAAAAAAATAGACAAACTCCGAACCCCACCAGATTTGCAAAATGGGTCTTTTGAGTGGGCGAACTGGTCGGGTTGAGTTAGTTTGGTTTGTTGGTTCAACCTGACATTTTTCCTTCCACATATGCTGATGTGGCGTCGGAAACCTTGCCATGTCAGCATTTTCCACCGGATTCCAGCGAAAGGGATCAAAATAGGCCAACCAAGGAGAATAAAGGGATGAAAAGTAGCCAAAATCCAACACAATGATGAATTCCAACTTTAGCGCCCAACACAGAGATGAAACAAGTCTTTAATCCAAAAATAATAATTAGAAATTTATGTAAATGGGACTCCCTGCTCTAGGCCTAGGAGAAATCCTTATTGCTTAACCTCAAGAAGGGCGGTAGTAGTTTTATTTACATATTATTCACCAAGATCATTAACTGTCAAACTAATAAATGTTGATAAAATTCCTACAATTTTAAGTCAACCAAAGTGGCACTAAAGTCCTCAATATTTCAATATAGGTCCTGCGCCACCCTTACCACCCAAAAAAATATTGGCACTAATGTCCTTAATGTAAATATTGTGGGCACAATTAAATAAGTCTTCTGAGTTTGATTCTGATTATATGATTGTGTATTTTATTGCAGTCCGAAGCTATTTTTTCCAATTTGGAGGAAAGGGATTCAAAGGTGGAACATAAAATTTGTGGCATTCGCTATGCTATGCATTTATGCGACATACAACGACAATTATCAAAAAAAAAAAATGAAATACAACGAATTTGATGCAAGAAGATGTATAGTTTAGAAGGGGAAAAAAAAAAGAAAAAAGAAACGCTAAAGGGACACCAACACTTGATTAGAGTATCATCAGCCAAAGTGCACATGCCATGAATGTAGGAGAAATAGTGACTTCATTAATGACTAGGTTAACATGACAGGCGCAGCTTTGCCAATGAGGATTGGCTTAGTTGGTTGAAGTATAAGCACTTCCATTATATAAGGAGTTCGAATCCCACCAACCCACCTCTAGGTGGATAATATTGCTCTAAGTGCTGGTTGGCCCTGGACTTGCGAGTCCAGGGGCGGATATAGGAGTGGGCAAGGGGGACCTGGACCCGCCCCAAATTTTACAAAATCATAAGGGTAAAATTGTAATTTCGTTGTTCACTGTATTAAATAATACATATATATTCTTGCAGTACTTCCAGAGTTCCAGTTTCCTCATTCAGATTTCTTAAAAAAAAAAAATCTGCATCCAGATTTTCACGTCTAGAAAATCAAACAAAGCAATTCCATAGAATTAATTGTAATACTTAATTTTAATAAAAAGCATTTATGCTCACGAAAGTTTGTTACCAAGTAGGGATATCTTAACAATCTCTGTAAGTAAAGCAACAAAATATTGGAAATCGACATGTAACATCCATGTTTTCTTTTGATACATAATCAAAGCCTATATACAAACATTATTATATTTTTTCTTCACCTTGTTATGTCTAGAAATGTTTTTATTAATTAATAAACAGATATCTCTATAAATCCATCCCAAAGCATATAATTTTATTCAAACTACAAATACAATAGGTTCTATTTTATTCCATCCATTATTAAAGATAGAGTTGTATTAATCGTTATCTTTTTCGAGAATAATTATTTCAACTATGGTATTAATTTAATTTTCATTAATTAATGTAAATTTATTATTATTTCTATTTGCATGTTATAACTATGATAATAATCTAAAATACAATTTTAGCAATGATCAATCTTTGTAACTATAGTTTTGAATTTAATAATCATTCAATTACACAAATTTTTTATAAACTAAACATAGTAGCAATTTAATTCTTTTAATTTATACTATTTTGTGTTTTATTTAATTTTATAATATTTAATTTTTTTATATAGTCTTATGTATATAAACTTAGCCTTCCCTAACAAAAATTCTTGGATTCGCCCCTGTGCGAGTCCCCCTCAACCTAAACTACCTAAACTTTTACTTACCACAACTTCGTTTTTGTTACTGTATATGACTAGGTTCTCTTTTCCGCACGAGTTATTTAGATTCCACACCGTCCTTTTCACAACGGATACCATTATTGTCACCACAAGACATGGAGAACAATTCAGGTCTGCAGGTGCGCAGTGTGATTACCAAAAAATTAACATACAATAAAGCCCCCCGGCGCCGTACATTGAAAATTTTTAATAGAATAGAGCATTAAAAAAAAATGTGGCTAATGCATTTCTTTTCTTCTATATAATAATTAACATGAAAGTTTACAGCCCTGAAAATAATAAATTTCTTATTAATGGTTCGCGACCTCAATGAAATCCATATAGCTAGATTTAGCTGCATGCGGTCCATTGCGCTTGTTTGTAGATATATATGTATACCCATGTTCCCCACTGCAGAGAAACCACTCCCCTGCGCTGTGCTCACTTCTCTTACTACCATCTTCTGATCTCTATCTTACCGTTTTAGCTAGGTTGCAGAAATGCAGCACTATCAAACAACCTCACCCTCTGATTGCCCTAGTTTGGAGTCCATTCGCCGGCATCTTCTTGAAGATGACCGTTCCCAAGAGATTAACACAACAATAATTACTTCACCCATGATCCATAGTCGGAGTTCCTCAAGCAAAAGAAGGAAATGGAGTAATATTCTAAACTCCAGGGCCTGTCAATCTCTAGTTTCTAAATCTTTGACCCCTTTCTGTCTGGGTCTTTCGGACTTTCATCATGAGTCTATCAGTGATAATTTCCAGCGGAGCCAGGGCAATGAAGTTGAGAGAGCTGCCAGTACAGTCAGTTTTGAACCTCAAACCACCAGAACGACACCTCCTTCACCTAAATCGCCAACAGAAGCGAGGAAGTACAAGGGAGTGAGGAGGAGGCCGTGGGGGACATACGCGGCCGAGATTAGGGATCCAAAGAAGAGGGGAGCAAGATTATGGCTGGGGACTTATGGCACTCCTGAGGCAGCAGCTCTAGCTTATGACAGAGCTGCTTTCAAGATGCGTGGAGCAAAAGCTAAGCTTAATTTCCCACATTTGATTGCCTTTGATACCAAAGCCACTGACCCTACTAGAATGACCCATAAGCGTGATTCACCAGAACCATATTCTTCACTCTCTTTCGATTCTGATGATGTAACGCCAATGTCTAAGCAGAAAATTTAGATCAACAACACAGGAAGATCAGCCACATAGTTACCCTTAGAAACCGCTTCAAGCATTTTGACTTCAGTTAGTGCGTAAATGTTCGTTCAAAATCTTCTCTTCTTATTAATTTCGTTTCTGATTTTCCTTTCTCAATCCTTTCACCTATTCCCTGAATGATCGTTGTCTTCGTACGTACCTTGATCTGGCCAAATTACATTTCCTAATATCACTTTCAGTTATTGCAAACACTATGATAATAATTAGTACTGATAATATCGATGGTGTTTACCATCAGTAGTATGAATTAGAGCGTGAAATCGATTTTGTTTGAATCTTTATTTTTTTGCATAATTTTTTGGTATAATTGTACTGAAAATGACGTATGCAACATTTAGTCAATATTCGGGCACTATAAATATTTGGTATTTCAGTTTATGTAGAAGTTGGACCTTTCTATATAGTTTAGCCAATCTTCAAATTGAGGAAGAGACAAAAGTTTCTCCGAGGAAGGCGTGCAGTCTGCTAAGTGTAGACAGTTTCTTTGGGGTGATTCCAGGGAGCACAGGAAGATGCATATGGTGCTATGGGATATAGTACAGCAACCGAAGGATGTGGGAGGTCTGAATATTCGGCCTGCGAGCACCATGAATAACTGCTTCATGATGAAATTAGGGTGGGGCATCCTTACACGACCTCAGGCACTCTGGATTCGGGTTTTGTGCTCGAAGTATGGGGTACAACAACATCCTTTGCCGTCCGTGGTTTCTAAGCGAGGTTGTTCTTCGTTGTGGCAAGGTGTTAGTGAACAGTGGCCTACGGTTCTCTCTGGGTTGAGCTGGACGCTAGGGAACGGGCGTACAGTGCGTTTTTGGCTTGATGATTGGCTGCCGGATTTAGGGGTGCTCTCTGCTCTCACGACTGCACCTATCCCGGACGATTTACTTCATGGTGCTGTGGCTGATTTTGTGAGTATTCAAGGTCAGTGGAGATGGGAGTTGATTAGTCCATTCCTCTCGGCGACTACATGCATGACGCTTGCGGGTGCCTGTCCAGTCTCGGAGGAGGAGGACTCGGCATCTTGGTTGGGAGAGGCGAGTGGTAATTTCTCGATAGCTTCAGCTTACCGGATGCTTTGTGCTGAGGATTGGGACCCAGTGGACCCTCTATGGCGTCGAGTGTGGAGTTTGAAAGCCCCACATGAGAAGATACTTACTAATGCTGAGAGGGTTTGACGTTACCTTGCCGGATCCTCTTTGTGCCCTCGTTGTCACCAAGCTCCTAAGACGATTATACATGTACTTCGTGATTGTCCTATTATCCAGAATCTTTGGACCCGTCTGCTGCCACCTAGTTGCTAGGGGCTTTTCTTCAGTTTGAATTTTCAAGATTGGTGTGCTACAAATTTATATCAGCGCTTCAGGGGTATGACGACTAGTGCGAGCTGGGATGTGGTTTATGGTGTTGCCATTCATTGCATTTGGCTGGATAGAAATGCAGTGGTTTTTTATGAGGTGCATTCGTCGTCTGAGGGTTTTATGTATGCAATTCAGGCACGTCTTTTGGACGTGCAAGTGGCCGAACTAGCTTTTGATGGCCGGGGTGTTTTTCAAGGTCAGCGGAGTTTGATGCAGGTGTCCTTGAAGCCGCCGGCGCCGGGAGTACTTAGGACAAATACTGATGGAGCGGTTCTTCCACTTGGTCAAGCTGCTTTAGGGGGTTTGATGCGTGATAATGGGGGGCACTGGTTGGTGGGTTTTGCTTATCGCCTTGCCCCTTGTTCTGCTATCTATGCCGAGCTTGCTGCTGTGTGGGCAGGTTTGACGGTGGCTTGGCAACATGGGTATCGTCTGGTGGAGTTGGAGTTTGATTCTTTGGCTTTGCTACAGCTGTTGCGCGACGGAGTTCTGGTTCCTGGATTGGCGGGTCCTTTGCTTGATCAAACTATGGCTTTGCTGCGGTATAACTGATCTGTTTCGGTGCAATTTGTGCTGAGGGAAGTTAACCAAGTTGCGGATGCGGTTGCACATCTGGCTTTATCCTTCGCGTCAGGGTTGCATGTTCTTAGCACCCCTCCTGAAACTATTTTGCATTTTCTATCTTATGATGTATTCGGGGTATCTACCCCAAGACTTTCAATTTCTCGTTAAGTTAATTACATCAGGGCTTTAGCCCTCCATTTCTACCAAAAAAGAGACAAAAGGTTCTTACAAATAAGAAAAATTATTTATTACAACTGAAGCATGTTTTATTTATTATATAAAAATAGTAGAAAATAAACACCAACACTTGATTAGAAAATCAACCGTGCACATGAGAAATAATTTGACCAACAAGCTGCGGACCCGCCAGTCCAGGGACCGGAACTCCGTCGCGCAGCAGCTGTGCCAAAGCCAAAGAATCAAGCTTCAACTCCACCAGACGATACCTATGAGAAAAGGACCCGCCAGTCAAGTGTTGGTGAGAAATAATCAAGTGTTTTTAGGAGAATAATCTTGTTTTGTCTTTCTTATTTTAAAATTCTCTAATTTAGCATCACTCGGTGTCACACCTCAACCAAAAGCTTAAGCTGATGGTTGAAGCCCCATGATTGGTTTTGGACTTACTACTTTAACACCCTCCCTCAAGTGAAAGCCCTTTGGGCTTGAAACTTGCACAGGCCCGTTCATACCTTTGTGCTTTTTAATTCAACAAGGAGGCAGGCGTGGGGATTCGAACACGCGACCGTTTGGTCATTATGGCTCCGCTACCATGTCAAGTGACCATCTCAACCAAAAGCTTAAGCCGATGGTTGAAGCCCCATGATTGGTTTTGGGCTTACTACTTTAACACTCGGTATAACTTGAAAACCGTAGAATTTGCGGTGGAAGTATTACCATAGCAAAAGCGTAGACAAAATATTGGGTTGGAATTGGAATGCCCATTTGATGCTGCAAGTACTGAACAGTTTGCCAAAGGCCCATTGAGCTTCTATAACTAATGGGCCAGGACCATGTGACTCCCAAGTACGTATATAGCCATATAGGAAACATGTTTGTCTCTAGATGTGTGTTATTAATAAATCAACGAAATCCACCACCGGGGGTGGTGGCCCAGTGGCAAGGCCTTCAACCTGCCATCTCTAAGATTCGGGTTCGAGTCCTTCCAGTCAAGCCCCATAGTGTGATGCGGCCGAATATGGCCTTCCACACAGTGGGGTGCTGGCCGTTGAGCCCGGTGATTCCCCGGTATTGTGACACGTAGCAGGTGAGGGTGTCCGCTGGTGCCCCGGTTGGGCGGTCTCTCCTATGAGGAGGGTCTAATGCCAGGATGTAACCGGTATTGACCGGGGCCTGGACCGAAGGGGCGATGATGACACCACTGATGCCTTTTTTTTCGACAAAAAAAAATAAATAAATCAACGAAATCACTCATACCATATACTAGGATGGTTACTTTGACCAACATGCAGGTTTTTTTTCGGTCGCTAGATGTGTGTTATTAATAGGGATTTCGTTGATTTATCATTACCAAGCAATCTATCCCTCAACCATTGCCCGGATACTCTCGAGTGTAAATTGGCTAATGGCGAATAACATTACTATTATCGCGAGTGGCAAAGCTAGACTAAATTTTTTGGGGGTCAAAGTACGAAAATTCGACATTAGCATTAGAGATTGTACATCTTTTTCTTGTTATTGATTTGTTTTTCTTTTCAAGATTGAATTAATTCTCTTAAATTTATTCATATGTAAAATACAAAATCTGAAATTAAATAATTAATTTATTAATTTTAACTTGACTCAAATACATAATATAATAATTTTTTTAAAAAAAAACATCAATATTTTTTTAAAAAACACATAAATATTGTGTGCCTCCACTTACAGCCAATAGTAATATAATTTAGCTACTATTGTTTCAAGACATAGTATTAGAGTTACATTCTCTAATCGGATTTTACTGTCTAATTATCAAAAAAAATATAATAATTATAACATAACATGGACATAGAGACAAATATATAATAATAATAATAATCTTTAAAATACAAATATTTTTATTATTTTTGTGTAATTAATAAAATAAAATAAATATTTTTTTGGAATAAAATAGAAAACTCCTTACTTGTTTCTTCCTTAATCCTCCTTTCAAATCAAATTGCAATAGAAACGCAAGGTTGTTTGTAACTTTAATTCAACCGGTAGAAGATTTGTAATTTAATAGAAAAACATATAGGCCCAAAAGTACTTAAGAGGGGAGGGATGAATTAGGCACTTTTGGGCCTACATGTTTTTCTAACAAATTACAAATCTTAGGGGAGGGGTGAATTAGGCTTTAAATTTTTTCGGACAGAGAGATTTGGTTTCTCCGATACTAAATCTTTGTGGTGCAATGCGAGTGCTTAAAGTAGGAAATGAGTAAGGAAAGTAGAGAGAAATTAACACAGGTAATTTAAAGTGGTTCTCCCTCACCAGGTATCTCCACTACCTAAATGTTTCTTCATTTAGGATTTGAAACACTCATTACACTTAGGTTTTTGCGGGATCAACCTTACCATTTACAAACACGAGCGTTTCTAGGCTAAGCTCAAACCTTTACAAGCTTTTCACAGGCTAAGCTCAAACCTTTACAAGCTTTTCACAGGCTAAGCTCTAACCTTCACAAGCTTTTCGCAGGCTAAGCTCTAACCTACCCTCAAATCTAATCCTAGACTTGAGTATCCAGCAAAACTAAACCAAGTCTTGCTTACAAATTACCCCTTAGAATGTATGTTGTTTGGTTCCTAGAAAAACCAGATTTCTGAACACAATTGTAAGTACTTCTATAAACTTAGAATTTTGCTCAACGGTTGGAGTGATGTTCAAAGGTATTTTTAACACTCTTTCATAGCCTCTGTGTTTGGGGGGAAAGTCTACAACGGCTCCTTGAATCTCCAAGTTGACTTGAGTTCACAATTTCTCCAAGTTGGGACCACTTCTTTATGTCAACTCCTTGGTCACAAAATATTGCAATTTCTGGAAAGTTTGGACCACCATCTTTGGGAAATAACATCTTCTAGAACATCTCTCTTACTTGCTCTTTAATTTTTAACGTTAGAAATATGTCTGAGGACCACTTAGCAAGTTGCATCTCTTTGGTTGCAAAGTATTTCTATTTTTCTGTAAGTTTGGACCACCAAGGGGACCATCTTCATGGTAGAAGTGAGAGAACATCTTCAGCACTTCCTTCGAGTCTTTCCTCTTACTTGCTCATCAATTTTGAATATTGGAAGTGGGATTTAAATTCCTGGAGGACCAAACGCAAGTTGCTGGAAAAGTTGAAAGTGACAACTCGCAGATACGGTTTTTCTGAAACCATATTTCCTCATCAGCTCGCAGTATGGTTTTTCAGAAACCATACTTCCTCCTGCAAACTTAATCAACACAAGACATATACAAAGCATTCTTTTCGAGCAGTTTGTTAATCATCAAAACTAATTCCAAACCATTACTAAACATGGTTAGTTTCACTAATTAAGCTTAAGAGGTGATTGGTAAATGTTTAGGCCAACAATCTCTCCCTTTTTGATGATGACAAACTCGTGTTGATTTCTGCAAACCTAGGGTTAAACAAAGTTCATAAACAGTTTATAAGCTCTCCCTATTTTGATGCCCCCCTTATATAAAACAATTTTGTAATTCGACAAGGATATTTTAAATTCAAACATATAGTCACATTTGGCTTATAGTGGCCAACTAATTTTCCTTATGAATTTTATTTTGGCATTGAAGCCAAATACTCCCCCTGTGATTTTCAATTCCTACATGAGAGATTAATTGAGTATATAACAAAGTAGCGCATCAATCTCATTTTTTTAGTATGGTTTTTAATAAAAACCATATCGCAGTCAAAAGTGTGGTTTTGTTAAAAACCACATATCACAAGTGTGGGTTTAGCAAAACCACATCAATATCCTGCACACTCCAAAAATCAACAATATTTCTCCCTTTTTTGTTAACAACAAAAAAGGATTATAACCAAAATAGCACAGTATGTAAGAACATAATATCCATCGTCCATGCAGAAGCAAATATATCAGAAGACAGAAACCACGATAAAAACCATATAGCAAAACCATATATGAAACCATAATATAAACTAGATGCAATGCATGAACCTAGGAGCATCAAAACTTGAAGCGGTTTCATTTTTCATCAGAATAAGTTGGAAGTATAGCAGAAATGGTCTAATTAAGCTTCTCCATCGCATTATCTTCAAGTGTGTTCAAATCCTTGTGCAAAGCTTGAACATTTTTCTTTACAAATCAAACCCGAGTGGCGAGATCATCATACTTAGCATCCTTTGCACTGAATATCTTCTTCGTTCTCACATTCTTCCTCAGCATTCAGTTTCATTCCCATTTTAATCAATAGAATCGGTGCAAATGGGAAAATCAGGTTTGTTTGGTACCAAACCAAACTTCTTTGTGTACTCAATTCAAAGGCACAAGTGAGGATATTTAAACCAGGAGATTGGGTTTAGATGCATCTCAAGAAGCTCAAGTAATGGAAATCTAAGATTGATCTTGGAGGAGGTGGACCATTCCAAGTGATGAAGTGCATTAACGACAAATCTTACAAGCTTGGTTCACAAGGTGAGTATATTGACCATACTACTTTCAATATTACTGAACTTCCTCCTATTGATTTTGTAGGTATCGATTCAAGGACGAATCGTTTCGAGGAAGGAGGGAATGATGCAAATTACCTAGGCAAGCTTGGAGTCTTGGAGAATGGTGCATGCAAAGGCTACATTTGAGACGCCCCGACCCGAATTTACCGAACACAGTAAACACGAGCCGGAACTGTGACAACCCAACCAAATAAACCCAAGCATACAGTGTATACAATAATAACTCGGCCCAACGGCCCAACAATAAAATATCATAACTAGCCCAATGGCCCAACAATAACAAAAGCAGTGCACAGCGGAAGACTTAAAGACTCACTAACACTGTATGCATATATGCAAACTATGGATCCGAGCCCTGTCCAAGGGATAACGCTGCAGCCTGTCTGGAATGCACCAAGTCTATACATGAAACAACTCAACCTACGGGATGAAAGCCCGCAGGTGAGGGGTGAGTCCGAAGTGCTCATGATAATGGAAAGACGATCAATATGGACACTAAAAATTACTCAAGTCAAATAAAACAGTCAAACCCAAAGACAAAACCCAAGAGACTCAAGTAAAATCCAATTACTCAATTTTATCTTTACGGGCCCCGTCACGGATAAGCTAGGGTCGTACCAGGTTATCAACCTGTTCCTGGTGCCAGATCAAAAAGAACCCAGGGATAGACATCCCAAAAATAACAAACCGGGATAGACATCCCAAGCATAGACATGCTTATCACACGAACCCAGATCATGGCCACCACAAAACAGTCTCTAACCATCCGGTCGTACCTCTACTTACCACGTGACAATTATATTACCGTCATTAAAATCAAATCGTAGGGATCAACATCCCCAACCAAAATACCGGGATAGACATCCCATCCAAAATACCAAGGATCGACATCCTTGTCACAATTCATTAATTATACCATTACTCTTAATCCGAAAAAAACACAGAAAATCAACACGGGATAAACATCCCAAAAATACCCAACAAGACTCCGGGATTAACATCTCGAACCAAAACACAGCAAAAGCACATTCGACAATGCACAATCATCAAAACATGATAACCGAGTAATATAGGCACATACTGAAGGAAATCCATCCTCACCTTGGCCGATTACTCAACTCCGGAAACTATGACCGGTACGACGCCGGCTCCTCGGGAAACTGCCCGATATCAAACCTATACAACAAAACAATGCATACACATAAATGCACATAATCGGTACACTATGATGCCAATACTACGATATTACCCATCCCGGTTCTTATCCGTTATTATTATCTTTTACCGAAAATAATTAACCGTACGTACTTCCGAATATAATTTCGGTACCATACTTTAATTAAAATTCTTTTTCAAAATATTTTCATAAATTAATTATAATCTTCCAAAATAATAATCATCATAATTTTTCAGAAAAATAATACCCTATTTATAATTTTTAGAAAATATTTATAGTATTTATCTTTTTCTAAATATATATAATAATATTTTCCAACACCAAAATTATAATTACCTTTCATTCCAAAGTACATATATATATATAATTTCCATAAACATAATTTCCAAACAAAAATAATATACATATAAATTTTCCAGAAATTATTTTAAGGTATATTTATATATTTTTCTAACTAATAATAGTTTTCCAAAACAAAACTTAATTATTTATCAAAGTAAATATATTTATATTTTAACAAAAATACCAGATTTAAATTGGCATTAATTTACTCAAAATAAGTATATATTTTTTTTCAAAATTATATATCAGAAAATGATTAAATAAATACATATGTATATATAGTTTTTTTTTATTAAATGGACTGGGCCGTGAATAGTGTCGGCCCAGACCGAGGCAGCAGGCTCGAAGCTCAGGCCCACGCCTAGATACAGCCCAACATATCACAACCCAACCCACTTAACACCCAGCCCAATTGAACAACACCTAGGCGCGACCCGACCAACTAATACTGGTCGGACGCGTCGCGGGTCTGCTTACCTCACGGGTCGAGCGGCTGGCGACGACGGCAGGCGCAACTGACGGGAAGGGAAGACGGCCACGAGGAAGGCGACCTCGAGGCGACCCCCAGGTGGCGGAAGGACGGTGCGAGGCGGCACGGCGTGAGGCGGCGGCTGGGGTGAAGCAGATCCGCCGGGTCTGCCGACGGGTCGTTGGTGCGTGACGGCGGCTCCGGCGACGGGACGACCCGCGGGCGACGGGGGTGAGGTCGCGTCGGCCTTGCGAGCACGGTGGTGGTGTCGGTGCGGCGAGATGACGGCCGGAGATCATCCTGGTGCACAGTAGCAGAGGAGGCCGGGAAGGTGACGGCACTGTTTCTTTCATTTTCCATTTTTTTTTTCTTCCTTTTTCCATATTTTCTCTATTTCCTTCTCTTTTTTTTCTAATTTTCGTTTCCTTCTTCTTCTTTTTTTTCATATTTTTTTCTCTTTTATTTTTTTCTTCCCCCTCTCTGTTTTCTGTTTTTCTTTTTTTCTTTTCTTATTTTTTTATTTTTCTTATTTTTTTCTCTCTTTTTCTTTTTCCTCTCCTTTTCTTTTTCTCTCTTTTTCTCTCTTTCTTTTTTTCTTCTCCTTTCTCTCCCGGCTCCCCTTCCTCTGCCATCTTTTTATAAACTGTAATTTACTGTTTGACATGTGAATTACAAATAATGCAATTCGTCTGCATTACGGGCGAATCCGATCCGGACCAGAAAATAACTGATACCCCCTTAGTTATTTTCCGGTGTGATTTTTCTAGAAATTCCGAAACCCGAAAAATACCAACTTAGTTCCGAAAAATTCACGGGAAAATCACGAGCGCAGGAAAACCCTCGGTTTCGAAAAACAACTCCCGATTTACCTTGAATTAATTACCCAAGATTAATTCAACAGTAAATTACGGTAAAAAGACTTCTACAGTCCGGTAAAAATCCAAAATTTTACCCGGGCTGTTACAGTCTACCCACCTTAAAAAAAATTTCGTCCCCGAAATTCCATCTTATCCGTGGGTCCTACCACGATAAGCTTATGGCACACTTTGCCAGGTATCCAACCTCAACATGAGATACCGCTTATACCCTTAAGCGACATCTCATCCGCTTATAAATACCAAATCTCATGACTGGCATACTCGCACACAGTCATGGACTCACCACTAAGATCAAGGACAACCTCCGACTCCGAAAACAACAGCTACATCGGCGGCACGGCTTTCCCAACAAGCTCCGATGAAGAACCTCCGAAGAAGCGCTTCAAGACCAACATCATCGGCCTGAAGGAGCACATGGTCGTTTCCCCAAAACGACGAAAGAAGCGTGCCGGAAGGAAGGCTGAAGATCGCAAGGGCAAGGCGGTAGCTGAGAGCAGCACTCTGCAACAGAAGCTGATGCAACTGAACGTCTCGCTGAGGAAGATCAGCTCGGCGGTGGCGCAAATCGAACTGGCGTGCATGGAACTCTTCCCGCACATGGAAAATGTCAAAAAGATTGTAAAAGACCTAGAGAAGCAAGTAACTCCACAGAGAGTACTTCTTCTCCTGTTGTAAAACCTTATAAAATAAATTTCCTTTTAAATCAAAACTCTTGTGTTAAGAAATCTTATGCTAAACAGAATAAAATATCTCAAAGCAAAATAAAAATCAACTATAAGAATATAAAATCCAATATAAAGAAATTAAAATCAAAACTCGTTTAACAGAATCAAAACAAAAAAAAATTAAAACCAAAACAAGTTTTCATGAACGGTGCTCGTATCGGACGAAAACACCCTCGAACCAAGAAACGTGACACGCACAGCTAACGGTGACGTCCGTTTCGTTAACTCGCATGGCGATGATCACGGGAACGTCCTGTGTCCCTCGAAAGAAACGTTACCCACTTGTTCAAAATTGTCCGCATGAGCCAAAAACGTCTGTCTCGACTCGTATCTCTCCACGATGTCCGAACAGCTGTGAGTTTGTCGCACATGCGCTCTACTCGAGATACGGTCCCATCCGTCTAGCCACAACGGTCACGGATGCATGTGATAAAAGATGCAGGAAAAATGTAGTAAGACCATGAAAACAAAAGACAAGGTAGCCAGAGCGAAGGAAATCATAAGAGGGAAAAAGGCTGAAAAACTCTGGCATGGGTCCGAAAACGCGTAAAGCAATAAATGCAAGCAACGGTAAAATTTTCAAAAAGCAAAATCTTCAAAATAAAAAACGGTAATCACGCTCCCCATAAGTGTATAAAAGAAGGAGCGGTGAGGGGTAAATCACCAAAAGCATTTTAAAAGCAAACAAGCTGTTAAAAAAAACAAAAACACAACGCTCCAAAAACAAAACCCCACACGTCCAAATCAAAATGCCTGCTCCCTCATTGGTCTTCATCGTCGAAGGTGCCAACCTTGGCAGGAGAAACCGTCTGGCGTACAGCATGGTCAACGAGCGTGCTGAAGAGCTACCAAACGAGCTCGGCTGGATGCCGCGTCTAGTCTTCGTCGACCAGCTCTACTCATCGCGGTTCTTTATCACTCCCATGGAAGAGACCTTCTTCCTGGAGGATCATGGAACTCTGAGGACCTCATACTACAGATCGGCAAACTCCTTGATGTTCTTCATCTCCGAGAGGCTTCAGGAGTTCAACCTGGAGTCCACTTGCCAGACTGTGGAGCAAGGCGCCTACTACCAGCTCTCAAAGACAGCTCAGAGCATGCCCAGAATGATTCGACTACCTCCAACCTGGCCGAAGGCACGACTGCTGGTGTGGAACTGCAGAGGAGTTGCAAGGCGTGCCCAAGAATTCTCGCGTACTTTGAGGGACTTGAAGAACCAGTACAAGCCCAACATGGTTCTTCTGATGGAGACGCAGTGGCAACCACGTGACGATCACGGTCTGATTCCACTCCGATTCCCTCAAGCTAACCGGTTCGAGATTCCTGGCCAACAGAACAGGGGCGGCATGTGGTTCTCTTGGAGCGATAGGGTCACGGTCAACATCAACAGTGATCCAAACAGTTTCCGTGTCAATGTCGTTCCAAACAGTTAAATGTATTTTCTTTATTTTTATAAAATATAAAATATCAAAATCAATGTAATATTTCCCTTTTATTTTATAAAATATCAAATATCAATGTACTATCTCTGTTTGTAATGAAATATCAGTATTATTAATAATATTTGTATTTTCGCTTATTTTGGCATCATTTACCTCATATGTGTATGTTCTGCGACAGCTGGCGTCCCTTGACTGGATCCATAATGCACTAACTAAAATGATATAAAATAATAAACAAATGGAGCAAACTATGCAAACAAGACAACAAACACACAAAGACTTCCCAACAAGACCTAACGCCCGCTCCGCTATCAAACTGAGACGCCCCGACCCGAATTTACCGAACACAGTAAACACGAGCCGGAACTGTGACAACCCAACCAAATAAACCCAAGCATACAGTGTATACAACAATAACTCGGCCCAACGGCCCAACAATAAAATATCATAACTGGCCCAATGGCCCAACAATAACAAAAGCAGTGCACAGCGGAAGACTTAAAGACTCACTAACACTGTATGCATATATGCAAACTATGGATCCGAGCCCTGTCCAAGGGATAACGCTGCAGCCTGTCTGGAATGCACCAAGCCTGTACATGAAACAACTCAACCTACGGGATGAAAGCCCGCAGGTGAGGGGTGAGTCCGAAGTGCTCACGACAATGGAAAGACGATCAATATGGACACTAAAAATTACTCAAGTCCAACAAAACAGTCAAACCCAAAGACAAAACCCAAGAGACTCAAGTAAAATCCAATTACTCAATTTTATCTTTACGGGCCCCGTCACGGATAAGCTAGGGTCGTACCAGGTTATCAACCTGTTCCTGGTGCCAGATCAAAAAGAACCCAGGGATAGACATCCCAAAAATAACAAACCGGGATAGACATCCCAAGCATAGACATGCTTATCACACGAACCCAGATCATGGCCACCACAAAACAGTCTCTAACCATCCGGTCGTACCTCTACTTACCACGTGACAATTATATTACCGTCATTAAAATCAAATCGTAGGGATCAACATCCCCAACCAAAATACCGGGATAGACATCCCATCCAAAATACCAAGGATCGACATCCTTGTCACAATTCATTAATTATACCATTACTCTTAATCCGAAAAAAACACAGAAAATCAACACCGAATAAACATCCAAAAAATACCCAACAAGACTCCGGGATTAACATCCCGAACCAAAACACAGCAAAAGCACATTCGACAATGCACAATCATCAAAACATGATAACCGAGTAATATAGGCACATATTGAAGGAAATCCATCCTCACCTTGGCCGATTACTCAACTCCGAAAACTATGACCGGTACGACGCCGGCTCCTCGGGAAACTGCCCGATATCAAACCTATACAACAAAACAATGCATACACATAAATGCACATAATCGGTACACTATGATGCCAATACTACGATATTACCCATCCCGGTTCTTATCCGTTATTATTATCTTTTACGGAAAATAATTAACCGTACGTACTTCCGAATGTAATTTCGGTACCATACTTTAATTAAAATTCTTTTTCAAAATATTTTCATAAATTAATTATAATCTTCCAAAATAATAATCATCATAATTTTCCAGAAAAATAATACCCTATTTATAATTTTCAGAAAATATTTATAGTATTTATCTTTTTCTAAATATATATAATAATATTTTCCAACACCAAAATTATAATTACCTTTAATTTCAAAGTACATATATATATATAATTTCCATAAACATAATTTCCAGACGAAAATAATGTACATATAAATTTTTCAGAAATTATTTTAAGGTATATTTGTATATTTTTCTAACTAATAATAGTTTTCGAAAACAAAACTTAATTTTTTATCAAAGTAAATATATTTATATTTTAACAAAAATATCATATTTAAATTGGCATTAATTTACTCAAAATAACTATATATTTTTTTTTCAAAATTATATATCAGAAAATGATTAAATAAATACATATGTATATATAGTTTTTTTTTATTAAATGGACTGGGCCGTGAATAGTGTCGGCCCAGACCAAGGCAGCAGGCTCGAAGTTCAGGCCCACGCCTAGATCCGGCCCAACACATCACAACCCAACCCACTTAACACCCAGCCCAACTGAACAGCACCTAGGCGCGACCCGACCAACTAATACGGGTCGGACGCGTCGCGGGTCTGCTTACCTCACGGGTCGAGCAGCTGGCGACGACAGCAGGCGCGACTGACGGGAAGAGAAGACGGCCACGAGGAAGGCGACCTCGAGGCGACTCCAAGGTGGCGGAAGGACGGCGCGAGGCGGCACGGCGTGAGGCGACGGCTAGGCTGAAGCAGATCCGCCGGGTCTGCCGACGGGTCGTTGGCGCGTGACGGCGGCTCCGGCGACGGGACGACTCGCGGGCGACGGGGGTGAGGTCGCGTCGGCCTTGCGAGCACGGTGGTGGTGTCGGTGCGGCGAGATAACGGCCGGAGATCATCCTGGTGCACAGTAGCAGAGGAGGTCAGGAAGGTGACGACACTGTTTCTTTCATTTTCTATTTTTTTTCTTCCTTTTTCCATATTTTCTCTATTTCCTTCTCTTTTTTTTCTAATTTTTGTTTCCTTCTTCTTTTTTTTTTTCTTATTTTTTTCTCTTTTATTTTTTTCTTCCCCCTCTCTGTTTTCAGTTTTTCTTTTTTTTCTTTTCTTATTTTTTTCTTTTTCTTTTTTTTCTCTCTCTTTTTCTTTTTCCTCTCCTTTTCTTTTTCTCTCTTTTTCTCTCTTTCTTTTTTTCTTCTCCTTTCTCTCCCGGCTCCCCTTCCTCTGCCTTCTTTTTATAAACTGTAATTTACTATTTGACATGTGAATTACAAATAATGCAATTCGTCTGCATTACGGACGAATCCGATCCGGACCAGAGAATAACTGATACCCCCTTAGTTATTTTTCGGTGTGATTTTCCGAGAAATTCCGAAACCCGAAAAATACCAACTTAGTTCCGAAAAATTCACAGGAAAATCACGAGCGTGGGAAAACCCTCGGTTTCGAAAAACGACTCCCGATTTAACTTGAATTAATTACCCAAGATTAATTCAACAGTAAATCACGGTAAAAAGACTTCTACAGTCCGGTAAAAATCTAAAATTTTTCCCGGGCTGTTACAACATTGGAGGCATCAAAGAGGAGCATAGTGACAAAGACAAGCTTGGACATGAAAAGCTCACTTTCAGAATCAACTCCAAGATTCGATCTCACAAGAAATTCAATAAGAGATGGAGATCAAAACCAAGAACAAGAAGAACACATGTAGAAATTCCTAGAGCATGCAGTCTCGGAAAAAATTCCATATCTCGAGTTCCACAACTCGGATTGCTACGATCTTAAACTCTCTAGAAAGAAAAGACGAAGATCTACAACTTTGATGTTGATCTCAGAAGCTGAATCTGCCGTAATGAACTTGAAGTCGACGGACAGATTCTGTCCGAAAATTCAGTTTAGTTTTATTATTTGGGCTTAAGTACTTTTAGTTGGATTATTATAATTATTTGAGTTATATTTTGTGGGCTTTAGTTTATTAGCTGGGTTATTATTTGTTGGGTTTTAATTAGTCCAACATGTTGTTGGATTAAAAGTCAAAACCTAGTCCATTAAGGGTAGTCAAAGTCGATTTGATTTAGGATTAGAAAGTAAAGTTTGAGTTGGTTTTGGGCACCTTGTGGCTGACTTATAGGGTTAGAAAAATTAGTATTTATAGGTTTTTAGGGTAGCAAAAACGTGGACAAGACATTTATTATTTATAATAAAGTTTCTCTATGAGAGTTCTTTCAAGTTTGAGTGATTCAAACAACCCGGGAGTGCTGATTCTCTTAGTTACTTAAGTGCTGATTCTCTTGGTTTATATTAGAGATTTAGATTTACTTACCAGGTTTACTTAATCTATGGCGTAATTCTATTTCCTCGGTACTAATTTCTGTTATTCTTGTTGATTAGGGTTACAGGAATTGGCGCCATCTATCTTGTGTTATTGAAGCTTTCTTGTTTCTTTTCTTGCTGATTGGAGGAGGAATAAGGGGTGGAGATTGTATTAGTTTGATTGACATTGAAGGTCGGGACCACAATCTGATCTGTGAAAATTCTAGTGCTGATTCTAGAATTTCTACCGTATCATGTTGGCTCTTAATTCTAGAATTTATCCTTGTAATTTTGTTAGATTTCATCCCTTTGTTCAGCATGTTTTTCATTTTTGGTCTTTTTGATCGGATTCCGCATCATTTGATTACATAACAACTTTTTCTGTGCCATATTAGCGAGGTAGAACCCATTTTTCACGCAGAGCTACATAATCCAAACTCGCCCCACTTGCCCGTTTGTTCAATTGGTTAACAAATGGGCCCTACTTTGTTGATATGACACTTGAAAAATTGTCACGTCAACGATTCTCTGTGAACTCCGGTTTAAATGCCCAAAATATTAAAAGCTTTGTGAACTGAAGGATAACATCTAACTAAATTATGATACGGGAATAAATTATGAAAGTAAAGAATAATATAATGATGAAACAACTGATCTAGATCACTATCCGTTTCTCAAAAAAATAGCTGACAATCAATAACTATGAATATATTATACTGTACTTGTTGTAAATACATTATGGTGAATGCCATTTTTACCATCCAGTAAAATTTATTTTCACCGTACTCGAATTTACTCCCGGTAAAATTCTTTACCATACACCAAACTTTCATATGGATTTTTCTTCTATCTACCTATCTACCTCCTTTGTCTTCATCTTTATTACCTAAATCCATGTGATTTTACTTCTTACAATCCAACCTAACTTATTTGTTTTTATCCTCCCATTTTCACCTATAAATACCCCTTCATTCCTATACACACACACTTACAACCTACCAAAAACTTTACTCTCTTCTCATTTCCATACACCTCTCTTCTTTCCTCCCTCCATCTATATTTTATTATTCTCTATTATCATTATTATCAAAGTTGTATTATTACCATTAAAGTTGTATTACTTTCATCAAGGTTGTATTATTACCATGATCAAGCTTGTATTATTCCATCAAGAAGTGAAATTCATTCCCCATTTTATATCACGTTATCAGCACGAGTCTCTACCCTGCAAAGATACTTAATTCTAAATTTTTTTATTATTATTTTCTTCATTTCTATGTAAAAATATATAGTACTAATATTGCTGAAAGATTTATCGAGTAAGCATATATATCACATTTTCTATATTATTACTCTAGTAATATCGCTGACAGATTTATCGAGTAAGCATATATATTATATTTTTATGTTATGATTTTCTATTGCTTTTATATTTATTTTATTTATTTTTATTATTACTGTTATCATGGTCAATATTATAAAACTTGAAATCGAAGCCCTTGAAATTTTCGGAAGAAATTTGTCATGGGCATTAGATGTTGAAATATATTTAAAGGATTAAAGTGTTTTTTGGTCCCTGTGTAAGGCCTCAAAGTTGTATTTCATCCTCGAGTAGGTTTTTGGCCTCTTTTCATCCCTCTGTTCGACCCATTTGGTTCGTCCGGCCAAAATCGCTGACGTGGCATATTTTACGGTGCCACATCAGATTTTTGGGTCCCACATGTTAGGAAAAACCCAAAACCAAACCAGGATCCACCCGACCGGTTCCGCCCACCTAAATAACCCGGAACCCAAAATATAATTTTATTATTTTTAATTATACAAATAGTTTGAATAATAAAATTAGCCTATTTCTAAAATAATAAAACATAATATATATTTTTTAATTATATATTTAATAAAAAAATCATAAAATAAAAAATTATTATTTTAAAATAATAAAACATAACATACATCAAACCATTCAAATTTTATAATTTATATATATATATATTATATTTAATAAAAAATTCAAAAAATAAAAATATTTATTTTAAAATAACAAAACATAATATACATCAAACCATTTAAATTTTTTATTTTTTATTTTTAATCTTTTAATTTGTGAATTGTTTAATATATAAAATTAAAAAAAATAAAAAAAATAAAATTTGAGTGGTTTGATGTATATTATGTTTTATTATTTTTAAATAATTTTTTTTATTTTGTGAATTTTTTTATTAAATATAAAAAAAATATACAAAAATTATAAAATTTGGATGGTTTGATGTATATTATGTTTTATTATTTTTAAATTTTTTTTTTGTAAATTTTTTATTAAATATAAAATTTAAAATATATATATTATGTTTTATTATTTTAGAAATAGGCTAATTTATTATTCAAATTATTTGTATAATTAAAAACACTATAATTATATTTTGGGTTCCGGGTTATTTAGGTGGGCGGAACCGGTCGGGTGGATTCTGGTTTGGTTTTGAATTTTTCCTGACATGTGGGACCCAAAAATCTGATGTGACACCGGAAAATATGCCACGTCAGCTATTTTGGCCGGATTTTGGCCGGACGAACCAAATGGGTCGAACGGAGGGATGAAAAGAGGCCAAAAACCTACACGGGGATGAAATCCAACTTTGAGGCCTTACACAGGGACCAAAAAATGCTTTAATCCTATATTTAAATACTAAAAGTCTGGAAGACACAATAAAAGAGGAAACAAAGCAAAGACTAGACGTCTTACTGTTAAAGATCTTGCAGATCTTTGGAAGAATTTAAAACAAAGTTATGACCACCAGAAGATGGTTATTCTCCCAAATTTTATCATAAGAGTATGCATCTGAGGTTGCTATTTTAAATAAATTCTCAAATGAAATTATGAAGAATATATTACTGATGTTGATACGAGAAAAATCTCTATTTTTATACATCAAATGTGCTCCTGCAGTAGCAATATCATGAAGAAAAATTCACTAAATTTCGGATTCAATTTCATGCCTCCCAGTGGCTGAACAAAATGATAAGCTATTATTGAAAAATCATTAATCCCATCTAATTGGCTCTGGACCATTCCCTGACGTGAATGTGACCATATAATGATAATTTTGGTTTGGCCATTTGAACAGGCCATTGGTCAACATCCCGTATAGCAAGCCATTTGGTAGAATTTTACTAAATGTCCCTGAAGGACAAATTTAATATTGTTGAAACTAACTTTATTCAAGAAAATGACCATGATGCCATTATTAATCTTGCTCATCCAAAAGGTGCAAGTGAGTATATATTTTATGATAAAAGTACAAAATAAATTTTACTTTTATTTTATGTTCAGCTTTATCAAGTTATTATGTGTCATATTTTATTTTATTTTACTTAATTATTCTTACAATATGTTATATCTATTAAATTTTTATTGTGAATATAGAATTATATTTTTCAAGAATAATCATTCGGGCATTTGTCCTGGAGACAATGCAATAACACATTCCATATTTAATAAACGAAAATTATTTGTAAGTAGCATATGATAGTACAATCTCAAAAATGAGAAGGAGAAGAAGAATAATATGCTCCGAAAAAGCACAGATTTTATTGTAAATTAATATGCTGCGGAAAAACACAAGTTTATTATGCTCTAAAAGAGCAAATATTTACGCTCCAGAAGAGCACAAATTTTCTTATGCTCCTGAAGAGCACAAAGTTTTCCTACTTACAATAACGAAAAGAAAGTTGAGGATATTTTATTCAAGTCTCGAATGAATTCATTAATATTTGTTTCAAACAGATATTATGTTGAGACAATAAGTGAAAGAGAAATTGAATATCTCCATATTACAAAGGCTACTGTCGCAGGTAACAAACAAGTTGTAGAAAGATTACCTGCGTTATCCTTTAGATTGTACTACATAATTATTCAAGTAATTGAAAGTTACCATATCCAGCTAGAAGCTGGAATGCACTAGCCTGAAGCTAGCAGTTCTAAGTTATTAAAATACATAGTTTGCACAGCCCGAAGCTGGCACCAACTTGAAGTTGGCTTAAGGATTTCTTGTTTGGCATAACCGGTTGGGCCATCCCGGATCAGTAATGATGCATAGATTTATTTGGTCATTCATTGAAAAATCAGAAGTTTTTACAATCAATGAATTTCCATGTGTTTGCTTGCTGCTAAGGAAAGTTAATTATTCGGCCTTTCTATGATGAGGTTGGCCTAGAATCACCAGCAAAATTTGGAAATAATTCAGGGACATGTACGCGGACTAATAAATCCGCCATGTTGACCTTCTAGGTAATTTTTTTTGTTTTAATCGATGCGTCGACTAGATGGTCTATTGTGTGCTTATTAGACGCAATTTGGCGTTTTGCACGCTTATTTTGATAATTAAGCCAATTGCGGGTACACATCCCTAATTATTTTATAAGACTATATGTCTTGATAATACTGGTGTATTCCATTAATGGTTAATGTATATGATTGGAAATAATGGTTGAACATCCTGTAGCTCATGTTCATACCCAAAACGATCTAGGTGAATCGTTTATTGAATATTTCTAATTGATTGCAGGACCATTGCTAAATGAGAAATTACTGCTTGGGAACAAGCTATTTTACATGCAGCAACACTTGTATGCATCAGGCCAACAAGTTATCATAAGATCTCCCCATTCAGTTGGTTCATGGTCACGAACCTAATATCTCTCATCTTCGGACTTTTGGTTATGCACCAATTGCTCCACCAGAGGGAACTAAAGTGGGTGCTCAAAGAAGATTGGGAATATAAGTTGGGTATAAATCTCCATCAGTTATGAAATAGTTAAAGCTATCAACTGGAGATTTATTTACAACAAGATTTGTTTATTGTCAATTTGGTGAAAGTGTTTACCCAACATCAAGGATAGAAAATAAGCAGCTGGATAAAGAGATTATTGAAATGCTATATCAATATCCAGTTTTGATCCTCGAATAAATTTGTGTGAACCTGAACTTCAAAAGAAGATTCATTTGCAAAAATTTAGTAATTCAATTGCCAGACACATTTATTGATTTAAATAGAGTGACCAGATCTTATATACCAGCTACAAATGCTCCTGTTCGAATTGATGTTCTTGAAGAACAAATTAAAGAATGCAAATGAATCTAGGGTACGCCAGAAGCATGGAATACCACTCGGTTCCAAAGTTAAAAATTCTTGATACAGAAAAAGGAGCAAAGATACAAGATGGCCCCAACGAGAAAATAAGACCTCCAGTAGAGGTTTAAATTGAAATTCCTCAGAAAAAGGAAAGTCCTCCAGAAGAGGTTTCTGACACGATTGATAAAGTTCCAGAAGTAACTCAGGTACCTGAAATAAATAAAAATGATGAGATATCGATCAATTATACTGTGTCAGGAACAAGATGGAACCGACGTGAAATAATCGTCGACGGAATTTTTTGCATCTAACATAGCGCTAAATATTATGGAAGAAAATGAGGATCATGAACCTACATTTGTTGATGAATGTACGCAGAATAATTGGCAAAATTAAGAGACACAATTAAGGCTGAGTTAGACTCGTTTATGAGCGAGAATTTTTCGGACCTATAGTCCGTACAACAGTGGTGTAAAACCAATCGATTATAAATGGATATTTGTGCGAAACAGAATTGAAGAAAATAAAATAGTGAGATATAAAGCACGGCTTGTTGCACAAGGTTTTACCCAAGGATCAGGTAGTGATTATGAGGAGACATACTCCCTTGTGGTGGATGCAATCACTTTTCGGTATTTGATAAGTCTGGCAATACATTAAAAACTGTATATGCATCTAATAGATGCTCTTACAGCCTATTTATATAGATCCATAAGTCATGACATATACATGAGAATCCTTGAAGGATTCATGTTGCCTGAAGCAATTAATTCTCGGAATATATATATTCAATTAGGCTAAATTGATCTATATATGGTTTGAACTAATTTGGATATGTGTAGTATAATTATTCTTGCATATATACTCTATATATTTTATTTAATTAGTATACATGTGACTTTATTATTATTCTTGCATATATACTCTATATGTGAATTTTTTATTATTTTTGTGATTTAAAAACTATTGAAACTCCTGAAGAGGTTTCCATATCCATCCTATATTTAAGGAAAAAGTTTGAGATGAAAATTTTTGAAAAGAATAGAATGATCCTGAAGTACCACATCATAGTACAATTTATCTTGCTAATAACATAAAGTCTAAAGCTTTTGCTATAAATTTATTTGCAAGATATAATTTTGGTCTAACATATTTATATTCGAATATTCCATTATCTTGGTATATAGAATTATCTTAACCTTGTGAGGCCAATGTGCATATAGTTGGTTTTGCAGAAGCAGATCTTTTATTTGATCCACATAAAGCACATACAGATACATGAAGTATCATGGCGACCAGAAAACAAAGTGTCATTTATGCCTCTTCAAATAATGGAGAAATTGTGTTCATACATGAAGTTAGCCGAAAATGTGTTTGGATAAGATCGATGATGCAACATATTTAAGATTCATATGGATAAGATAGCAAGGAAGATGCTCCAACGACGATTTATGAAGATAATGCTAAATGCGTTGCCCAACTGAAGGGAGGATATATCAAAGATTCAATAAAGTTACAATCTGGCAGATTATTTACAAAATCAGTTCCTACTACAACTTTTGTAAAGTTGATAAGGAGGATTGGTTTATGGAAGGTTCAAGGTATCAAGGGATGCCAAAATCAGGGAGAGTAGAATACGCACTGCACTCTTTTTTCCTTCACCAAATTTTTGTCCCACTGAGTTTTTCTTGGTAAGGATTTTAACGAGGCAGTCCTTCCCAAGCGTATTCTATCTAAAGTACAATGACATTTAAGGGGGAGTGTTGTAAATAAATTATGGTGAATGTCATTATTACCATCCAGTAAAATTTATTTTTACCGTACTTAAATTTACTCCTGGTAAATTTCTTCACCATACACCAAACTTTCATATGGGTTTTTCTTCTCCCTACCTATCTACCTCCATTCTCTTCATCTTTATTACCTAAATCTATGTGATTTTAATTCTTATAGTCCAACCTAACTTATTTGTTTTTATCCTCTCATTTTCACCCATAAATACCCCCTCATTTCCATACACACATACTTACAACCTACCATAAACTTCACTCTCTTCTCATTTTCATACACGTCTCTTCTTTCCTCGACCCTCCATCTATATTTTATTATTCTCTATTATCATTATTATCAAAGTTGTATTATTACCATTAAAGTTGTATTACTTTCATCAAGGTTGTATTATTACCTTGATCAAGCTTGTATTATTCTATCAAGAAGTGAAGTTCATCCTCCATTTTATAACAGTACTCATATTGTATCACAACTAGGAATTTTCAAGTCGCCTTAAGGTTAGATGAGGACAAATTGTCGGACGTTTAATGGAATATGATACTTGATGTTTGACAAATTGTGGGACCTATTAATTTAATCGAGGCAATTTGCACTCGCAAGAACCAATTATGGGTTAAACGCCTTTTATATACCTCGAGTTTTCCTTTTGTCCCGATCGTATACTCCCGAGTTTCTGTGTCCCTTTTATGTACCCCGAGTTTCAATTTCTGTCCCTTTTGTGTACCTCGGGCAGCGCAGACGATGACATGGCCATCTGCCCGGGTCCACTTGACACGTGGCATAATATCAATGGTGACACGTGGGAATTTTTGTGGGACCCATAAACTAGAATATTTGAGAAATAAGGTGGGACCCACAATAATATCCATTTGGCACCAATGGCATTATGCCACGTGTCAAGTGGACCCCGATAGATGGCCATGTCATCGCTTGGGCTGCCCGAGGTACATGAAAAGGACAAAAATTGAAACTCGAGGTACATAAAAGGGACAGAGAAACTCTGAGGTATACGATCAGGACAAAAGAAAAACTTGAGGTATACAAAAGGTGCTTAACCCAACCAATTATATGGAGCTTTGTTTGGCTGTATTGGACCACAGATTTGGTTTGCAAATAATTCAGTGGAGGGGGAGCACGCATTCATTGTTTCTAGGGTTCATGTACCAAACGAGAAACCCCAACTCATAAAAGAAAAAAAAGGTTACAAAGAAAAATATTCTTGTACTAGGAATTTAAATGAGACAGACAAAGGAATCAGCGATCGGTAGGGATTAACTAATAGGGTTATAGAAAGCCTGGTGGACGAAATCAAGGTCTGGACGCGCAAAAAGATGGAATATTATATTTTGTCATGTAAATAGACAAGCCAACTATTGTGCAGATATATATAGACTAGTTAGGTTAGCATCTGATATGCCACTGGGTTGTAGGTGGTATATGCAGCCTCCACAAGAAATTTTTTATAACCTGTACGACCACTGCCCAGACTCCTGGATCCTTGTGTAACTGTTTTGATATTAGAATGATATACATCTTTGAGACAAAAAACGATTAATAGAGACTAATATTGCAAAGCACACGCAATATGTGATGTTTCTGTGATCTTTTAAACCTGCAGTATACAAGTGATCAAATATACATAAATTAGTTTCATGATAAATACAATTAGGTAAAAAAACTTTTTCTGTCCCTCCACTTAATCAATTTTGCATGTGTTCCTTTTCATTTCTTTTTATTCATGGTGTCCTTTAATTCTCGGTTTATCTGGTCAGCTTGTCCTTTTTACACACAATAGCTCATGAATTGTTGTGTTGTTGACGCCTGTCGTCAGCCTCTCACACATCCTATAAGTTTAATCATTTTTTTAATATAATAATTACATTTTCTCAATAACTTTTTTAAATAAATAATTTTTGTTTTTCGAAGAGTGAGTTATGGATTCCCAAGACCCAGATTGTTACTCCTTCCACGAACAACTACTCCACTTAAAAAGGAAAAAGAGATTTCTTGCTGCTCCTCTCTTTTTTTGCTGTTCCTTTATTTTCTCTTTGTAACTTCTTCCATCTCACGTGCAGATGAATTTAAATTTGCCAAGCTTGGATTGAAATATCCAGATTGATGAATTTAAATTTGCCAAGCATGGATTGAAATATCCAGATTGGTGATAAAACAAGGTAAATTCTAATAAAACAATTGAAAGACCACCACCCTCTCCCATGCTATATTGCCCAGATTGCACGTCGATACTTCCACTCCCACCACATTGCTTGAAAGAAGGAAACACAGTTCAATTCAATCACAAATTCATCAGGCAACCCAGTAAAGATATATAAAAAAAAAGAGAAAAATTTCACTGAAAAGACAATGAAAAACAAAACACTGACTGGAATTGGAATCCATCTAACAATATGAAACTCGATTAAAAGATTTCTGGAGATTTAAATTTTTTCAATAAATGATTCTGGTTTTTTTTAAGAATTGTTTCTTTTAAAGAGAAACAAAAAGAAGAGGAGATAGAGAGAGGCGGCGGCGGAGTGTATGCTGCAACCTTTTGGGTTTGTGTCGTCAAGGCTTGACATGGTGGAGAAGGGGCTTGGTGATATGGGAAGAGATGGCGGAGGAGGCATCAACGCAGGTGGAGCTAAGGAGTTGGGATCGCAGAGGCGAAGGGAGATGGTAGATCTGAACCTGATTTGCAGATCACCGAAGAGACTCCGATCTTTCCAAATCCGATAGATCCTGACGGATTTGTCTAGACCTATCGTGGATGTGTCCGCCAGAAGAGAAACCACCAAATCAAAAGTCGTTGTTGCTCGTGAAGAGAAAATAAAAAAAGAGCACTTGGCTTTGTGAAGAGAAACAAAGAAGAAAAGAAATGGGAAAATGCGAGAAAGAGAAAGAAGAAATAAAAAAGAAGGAAAAAAAGAAAAAGAAAATAATGAGTTTTAGAAATTAAATTCAACGGAAAGAGAAAATAAGTAAAAGGAATTAACAGAAAGGTATGATGTGGGCCCCATGTTACACGTGTTAATACCAAGGCAATTCACCGGCTATAGTGGGTGGAAAGGATAAAGTGACCCGGTAAATCACGAATTGTGGGACATTGAGTAGAAAAAAACAAATAGAGATAATAAATGCAAAATCGATTAAGTGGAGGGACAATAAAAGAATAATTACAGTTACTTACCTATATAAATAATATCGTCCTAAGTTATTTCCTATCAATGTTACAACTGTTGGTTTATCTACATGCTAATATCTCCTTCATATCTCCTCCATATATAGGATAAAATGAAATAAAAACTTCTCCTTCATATATAACAAGGTCAATTTGGAGGGATGAAGGGTGCTCACAAGAAGATGTTTTGTTGAATCCACGCTGCATAAGCCGGATCAAGTTTGTCTCCTTCAAGTGTGGCAGCAGGTCACAGATTCGTGCCGTCAATATAGCCCAAAGACCTTAACCTACGAGCGCCAGAGAAGATCGATAATCAGCTTGATGGAGACATAATATTGTGCATTAGGTAGGGATGGTGAGGACACAGAGCTGGCGGCCATCGCAATGAAGAAAAGGAAAAGAATCAAATAGGTACGTTAGCTCTTCTACAAAATCTTGAGGCCTCAACCATCAGCTTAAACTAATTTAGAAGATCACTTGACATGACAGCGGAGCCATAATGTCCAAACCATCATGCTCCCTCCTTATCGAATAAAAGAGCATAAAATATAGATGAGCCTATGTAAGTTTTAAGCCCAATAGGCTTTCACTTAGAGGATGTTAGAGTGAAACTCAAAATTATTATTCAAATCACCTATCAGCTTAAGCTTTTATTTAGATGGTCACTTGACAGACATCAACAAATCGCAAGAATGATTCAACCACAAATAATTATGAAGGCTAGAAATAATTGATGATTATCACCTAACCTCATTTTATTTTTCTTATTTTGGCACCGATAAGAAAAAAAAAATTGGCACCAATAATTGGAGTTCTTGGGTCGCGGACACATGAATTATTCTCATATAAGACATGGATGGTGAAGCCTATGATAGAAAGGATAATAACATTTGTTTTCTTTGTTTAGATTTGGGAAAATATATTTGTTTTTTTTTAAAAAAAGATATATAATTTCCGGTGTTTACCTTTCAAAATCTGCTGGTAAGAACTAGGGATGGCAAAATTCCCCATCTCTGCGGATCCCCGCGGGGATTCCCCGCGATCGGGGCGGGGCGGGGAATTTTTTTTGCCCCGTGGGGCGGGGATGGGGGCATTTTTGTACCCGAGGATAATTCGCGGGGCGGGGCGGGGATCGTATCACCCGCCCCGCGGGGCCTCGCAAAATTTGAAATGACTATTATGCCCCTGAAGTGGAAGCTAGAGTTGCCCTGATAGTTGTGATATTTTGGTCATTTCCAAAATATATTAAAAAAAAAATTGCGTAGCCCACTCTGCCCACTACCCACAAACAGAGACCACACCAAAATTAAATCTTTTCTAAGAAAACCCTAAATCTTTTCTCCTATTCTAATCAACCACACACCCACACGCCCACAGCCCTCCTCCTCTGCAACTATCCTCACCATCACCATCTTCTCTTCCTCTCGCATCTCTCGCTCTCTCTTCTCCCCGAGCAAGCACACCACCCGAACCCCTCCTTCTATTTCCTCTTCCCCTTCTTCAGTGCCTCTCCTTTCCCTCGCTTTCCTTGAACCACCAATTGTCGCCGTGCATCGCCCATGACCGTCGCCCCCCATCTCTGCCTAAGCCCTAAGGTGGAGCTGCCGAGTCTCGTAACAATCGGGTCCAAGAACTCGACGTCGGGGCTCAGGGACTTGGTTCGAGTCGCCGCTGTTTCCTCCTTTCACCAGTAAGCCATCAATTCTTCTCCCTTTCTCTTCTTTGCACAATTTCCCCGAGTTCCTCTTTTAATCGGGTGATGTGTTGTTGTTGACGATGGCGGGTTGTGTTGTGCGACGTGGATGGTGACTGTGGGGGTTCGACTGCTGGGTTGTGCACGGTCGCAGTGTTGTTGTTGTTGGTCGTGATGTGGTTGCGGTCCCCTCCGGGCAGTGAAGGGCAGGGCTCGATTGGAGACTCGGGTTGCTGTTGTAGTGCGGATTCGAGCCGATGCATGGTAGTGTGGTTTCTGGGCAGAGGCTCTTAGCGGGATCGTCTTTTCCAGTAAGGCATTAGCCTTCGTTTCCCTTTGATGGTGGTTGCGTTTTGTTGCTGGGCGCAGTACTCGGGTTTGTTCTCGGAAGTGTGGGTTGTTTTCGGCAGTGACATACCTTCCTTTGGGGAATGGGGATCTGCGGGGATCCGCGGGGATCGCGGGGAGCGGGGATGGGGCTAAATTTTCCCCCGCGTGCGGGGAGCGGGGCGGGGCGGGGAGGAAACTAAGGTGCGGGGGGCGGGGCGGGGATTGCTCAACCCGCTAATTCCCCGCCCCGTTGCCATCCCTAGTAAGAACCTTTTGTGGGGCCAATTGGAATGAAGTATTCTATTGTGCATGCTTCCTTTTTAGCGGAACACATTGCGGATATCAAATAAGTAATAGCTGATAATCCGAAACTATTGTCCTACTCATATTGTATCACAATTTGAAATTTTCAAGTCACGTTAAAGGTAATATAAGGACAAATTGGACTTTAAATGGAATATGATATTTAACAATTAAGTTCCACGGGCCTATTAATTTTATCAAGACAATTCGCATTGGCATGAATCAACGATATGGAACTTTCTTGGCTGTATTAGACGACAGATCTGGTTTGTAAATAATTCATTGGGTGGGGAACCGGGCATTCATTGCTTTCTAGGGTTCATGTACTAACATGATACCCCAATTCATTAAAAAAAAAAAAAAGGTTACGATGAAAAATATTCTCATACTATGAATTTAAATGAGCCAGTTTAAGGAATCAACGATCAATAGGCATTTGTTTTGGAAAGCACGCACAAACATGTGATGTTTCTGTGATCTTTTATAACCTGCACTACACAAGTGATCAAACATACATAAATTAGTTACATGATAAAAATAATAATAGAAAAAAGCTTAACTATATGGATATTATCATACTATTATTATATCATATCTGTCAACCAATTATATGTACAAGTTACAACTGTTTGGCTTTAGAGGGCTAGCAGGGGCCATGGCCCCCCTTAACTTCGTAATAGTTAGGGTTTTGTAGTACTATAACAATTCCAAAATGAATGGCTTAATGGCAAAATTGTGTTATGGCCCCCGACAGATCACATGTTCGATTTCTCCTATTTTATTTTTTATCCTGCATTTCTAACATTGAAATCTGCCTAGGCAAATGGGTGTGGTTAGGCCTCCCTAGCTTCTTGGGATGGCTCCGCCCCTGCTTTATATGGTAATATAAAATAATATATTGTGTTGTATTGTAGAGCCTGGAGTCTGTATGGGCTTGCAGGTTGACATCCTACTGTCTTAAGAAGCAGACGAAAATATCTTTGTGGAGTTAAATTAAAAATACCGTATGGTCACCTCAACACCAAGAAAATAATTGATGTGGCCTAACTTACACTGGGGAAAAATCAGTCCATGCTGCCCAATTAAAATTTTAACGCACTAATGGCAATTTTGGTCCTTAATTGTATTGATTTTTTAAAAATTTTGGTACATAAACAACCATGTTTTCACTAAATTTAGAACTACGGAAAACTCTGTTTAGTTCTCAGTTGACTTTTTAATTCGATTATATTTCTGTTTTTTTCGAGATTAAGTTACTTAGTTGTTTATTTGTTTCTGTTACCATGTTCTCGTATTAAGCACTGTAGGATTAAGGGGTGTTAGGCATACAAACCCAATTTATAATGCAAAAAAAAGGAACACGATAAAAGAAACAAAGTCCTGTAAGTTTTCTATCCTTTTGAATTCAGTTTTCTGTATTTTGCTGTGATATCTACTTACAATTGGACTAGTAAAGTTGGTAATAAAACATTTAAAATAAATATAAAATTCATATAAATTAATTTTCTAAAAACATAATAAAATATTTATCCTTACATAATTATTACATTAACCACTTAAATTATAAGATTTATATGTTAAAAAAAAAAGAAATAGAATGGATATGGTACTAATAATTTTAGAAAAGGTACATGTCCCATGAAAAAATAATTAGTGTATGCACTATAATATTAAAAATTATGTAAAGTATGAAACTATTTTGACAGGAAGACTATAAAATATTTATCCTTACATAATTTCCTTGTTATAACAAAATTATTTTACAACCAAAAAATTAATATTTTGGAAAGGTACATGTCACAGTGAAAAATTGATTACTCTATGCATTATAAGGTGAAGATTATGAATTGAAAGATGACACGATAATTATGGAGAAGGCATTGGAAATGGGCTTCTTGGATGTAATGTTGGAGTCCGATTGCCTCCATTTGGTTCAGCAACTAGGCCGACAGAGCAGTCCCTCCTATCTGATTTTAGCATTCTAGTTCAAGATGTCTTAATTTTAGCTTCACAGTTTCATACTTTTTCTATTTCTCATGTCAAGAGGGAGGGTAATAAAAGTAGCTCATGTTGGAGGATTTTTATAATATAAGAGGAATTATATTTGTATCTTTTGTTGTAAAAGGTGACTACTAAAAATGAGTTTAAAAAAAAAATGGTTACATCCTTTTGTATTGTGTCTTTTAGTAAAGAAACAAATTTAAGTTTGAATTTATTGGCTGTAACTTTTGGTTAAAAGGTATTTTTTGGAAAAGACACATGAAGCCTTATAAATAGGCTACTCATTGTCATTTCCAGGCATCAGAAAGTATCCAAACGTACAAAACAAATTGTGTTTTAGTTTTCCTCTTTTCTCTCCAACTAACTCAATTACTTTTCCTCTTGCCTTATCTATCAAACCTTTCCCACCAAATTATAAAAAATACTTTGCCTTTTGTATGGTATACTACTACAGAAGGTACCATATAAAATACATATTCTGTCTATATTCGGAAAGTGACCAAGAGTTGTGGTGTTAATGCAAAACATCTCCAACCAGTGGCTTCATTGTATCTCTGAGGCGAATTTGCAAGACACCTTGCATACCAACTTTGGATAAAGTGGCGGTGGCAAATATTGTCTTAAGGAAAGTGACATTAGCAGCACGACTTGAAGCATCTGCAGTTATAATATTTTCATCATCGACGCTCAGATTGTCTAGCCTTGTCTACTTCATCATCACCACACAGTGCAGAAAGAGGATTTTTGTTCCAACAATCCTAAGACAAAATTCGACATTATGGGGAAGAACAAGGTGATCGTGCCAAAGGAGCCAAACTTCGCAAAGCTGGGGTGCTTTGATGATGGTTACTTTCGAAGATGGCAAAAGAAGATGCATTTTTTACTAGCTGCAATGGGAATTTTATATGTTCTTAAGGAGCCCAGGCCAGAAGAAAAGGAGGATGAAACAAAGAAGGATGCTATTAAGCGGAACAAATTGGATAATATTGATTGCATTGCTTTGGGCAGCATTCTCAATGGAATGTCAGACACCATGTTCGTTACATACTACAACTTTGCTTTAACAAAGGACCTGTGGGAGTTGCTCGAACAGAGATACTTAAAAGAGGATGCTACAATTAAGAAGTTCATTGTCTCCAATTTCAATAATTATCGCATGGTAGATAATAAATCTGTTATGGAGCAATTTCATGAAATTAAGCATATTCTTAGCACATTCAAGCATCATAATTTGAAAATGGATGAAGGCATTATTGTAGCATCTATTATAGATAAGTTGCCTCCTTCCTGGAAGGAATTTAAGAAGCAGTTGAAACACAAGAAAGAAGACATTAGTCTTCAATCTCTTGCAAAATGAACTCCGAATTGAGGAGAGCTTTCGTAAAGAAGAAGAAGATAAAGAGCAAGATTCTCAAGCGTCAAAAGTGCACTTGGTGGAGGATGGACAAGGAAGCAAGTCTAAAAAGCAAAAATTTAGTAGCTTCAAAGACAATAAGTCCATCAAGAAAAAGGTTGTGTGCTTCAATTGCAACAAGCCTGGACACTACAAGTCTGAATGCCGACTTTTCAAAAAGAAAAAAGTTCAAGGCAAGAATGATGCACCATCAACTGATAAGTTTGTAGCCATAATTTCTGAAATCAATATGGTACAAGATGATGGTGCTTGGTGGATAGATTCCGGAGCAACAAAACATGTCTACAAGGACAAATATTTCTTCAAGACCTTTGAGCCCCTAGAAGATTGTTCAAGTTTATACATGGGGAATGCTACTAAAGCAACTATCAAAGGCAAAGGAAGTGTTGATCTTGAGTTCACCTCTGGAAAGACACTTACACTCATAGAAGTGTACTATGTGCCTGAGATAAGGAAGAATCTTGTATCCGGAAGTATGCTGAAGAAATTTGACTTCAAAATGGTTTTCGAGGCAGACAAGTTTATTTTATCCAAGGGTGGTGTCTTTGTTGGCAAGGGCTACATGTATGAGAATATGTTGAAATCGAATATCAATAATAATAATAAGTACGTTATGTTAGTATAATATGCCCAAAAGTCAATCATGGATGATTATTTGTAGTCATGTATACGTATTAAGGTTATTCCAATAAGTATCGTTTATGAGATAAACGCTTGCACATACTTATAACCCTAGAATATTTCATATTCTTAAATTGTCCCTAGTCGATTATTATTATGGATGGGTTGTAATAATAAACTAAGACTAGCGTATATTGTCTTAACGTATACACTATACTTAAGATGTATGCCCATGTTCAACCTCTTGAACTGGACTGGACCGACCCACATAAGAACACTACATGGAACGTTATATGTATGTCATTAGTGTTTCTTATAGATGTATTGTCCTCCGACCTGAGATCGTCAAGGTATCCAACATATGAGTCATGTACTTTGATATTATTCCTAGTCATCAGTAACTGGGTGGAAATAAGGGTAATCATTGGGTATATGACGAATATGTAGTGGGTTTTGATTGATCAAGACGGGATTCGTTCGACCCATATAACAGGTATATTATCATATGGTTTCTTGATAGAGTTGAACTGTTAAATACATGGCAACGCTCGGATTGGGTGATATGGTGATATCACGGGTATCCGTTTTATACAGTTAACTCGGGGATCAAGAAACATAGATTAAACATATACGAGATTGGCTTATTCCATGTCTCGTGTTTGATCTAGATAATAGGACGAAAGGACGATGACATGTTCCGAGGCATATAGAATTAGTACTGATCTTGTCGTTCGGGTAGCAATGATGTGTTGCTAGACGCCGCTCTTTGCTTATAATTGTAAAATGAGTTTTTACAATTATTGCCGGATGTTACAAGTGCCTACAGGGTCACACACATAGAACCGTTGATTCGAGTAGGTGGTTGAACTGTAGTTGGACCATGGTTGGACCGGGTGTGGTTGGACCGTAGTTGGACCGTGGTTGAACCAAGGTCGTTTTTGGGTGGTTGGTTTGCTGAATGTCAGCATAATTGAGCCCCTTTAAGTTCTGTGATGAGTTGGTGTGTTTTGGCTTTTAGTGGGTAACATGATAATGTGGATGCATTATCATAATGCTACTTTTGGTCCACCATGTTTGCCATTAGGCCAAGGCTTTTATTGAGTGGGTTTAGTGTGTAATGATCAGATTATTCCCTCCTCACTCTCTCACGTTTTTGCTTCTGCAAATTCAGAGAAAACAACACACACACCTCTTCTTCATTCTTTGTGAAAGAAAGAAGATAACCATACACACAAACACCACAAGGTTGTTGCTTCCGGTTTACTCTTGCTAGCACATCAGTCCGGAAGTGCTCGAGGTTTGATTCGTATGACGATTTCAAGCCAATCACGGTTCGTGTGGATACCGTAGAGGGGCGAGGCTTTTGTCTGGCTCTAGTTGATTCGGTTACACAAGTTAGGTGAAAGATCCTAACCTTCCAGGTATGTAAAAATTGTTATACGGTTTATGCATGCTTCACATGGTTCTTGGTTGAGTTTCCTTGTTTTCGCTGCATATTGTGCTTGTTATGAGTGTCATAATGGCTCTAGGGAAACTTACAGTGGTAGCGGAGCCTCTTGTGAATCTCTAAACCGGATTTATGTGCATATGTTGATATGTTCATGCATATATATATGATAAGTTATATGTGATGTAGCATGATCATTATATGTTGATTTCAATTGTATATGTGATATATATGTTGTTGTTGGATGTGTCAAAAGTGTTTTGACAACATGAACTTGATTGGTATGTGATATCAATCAAGGAGTTATTGGCAGTAAGTCGAAGGGGTTCGACAAAACGAAAATCGATTGTCGGTTTGTGTATAGAACGATTGTTGTTCTAGTACAGCTAGGCCACAACATCGATGTTGGTGAGACCAACATCGATGTTGGCATGAAGTTTAGCCTTGGCAGAACCTTCATAACATCGATGTTGTGTGACAAACATCGATGTTCTGATGAAGGTTAGCCTCGGCCGAATCATCACAACATCGATGTTGTGTGACCAACATCGACGTTCTCATGCAAAATTCTCAAAACATCGATGTTTAAGAGTCAAACATCGATGTTATTTGAGCTCGGCCAAAATTGATTTGAAGTTCCAGAACTCAAATAACATCGATGTTGTGGAGTCCAACATCGATGTTCTTGAGTTCCAGAAGTTCAAATATCGATGTTTGATGGTCAACATCGATGTTTTGAGGGTTCGGCAACCTCCAACATCGATGTTTGAGTGTCAACATTGATGTTTTGCAGATTCGCAATCTCCAAACATCGATGTTGAAGTGTTCAACATCGATGTTGTGGAACCAAGTAACTTCAACTACGAATTCGGGGTAGGAGGAGGCCGAATTGGTGTCTGGCCTAAACAGAAAAGTTGTAGCCCTACTTCTGAGCTTTCCAGGGACACCCAGTTTGCACACATTCGAGCTCTACAGCTCTAGATATGGCCGAAATACTGAGTACTGCCAAAATCTTGAACTTTCAGAATCTCAACAACATCGATGTTTGAAAGTGCAACATCGATGTTATTGAGCTACTGCCAAAAAGTTTGGAGTTCAAGAATCTCAACAACATCGATGTTTAAGAGTTGAACATCGATGTTATTGAGCTACTGCCAAGTAGTTGGAGAGAATCAGATTCTCACAACATCGATGTTACAAGTTGAACATCGATGTTCACATGTAATTTTGGTTTTCCAAATTTACAAACACCAATGTATGATTCATCAAGAACTTGCATATAATGTATGGAATAATATATTGGTGAAATATTAAGTTCTTAGTTGCCTTCCATGATAAGCACTCATCAAGCTTAAGATCAACAATTGGTAGTTTTTGCCAAAGCAAGGTGCCATTGTTTATCCTAAGAAGGTGCGAGTGGATAATTGTAATATCTCGACTGCTTATTGTGGGTTTGGACTTAACTAGGTTATCTTAATAGGATTAAGGACCTAGGGGCAAGGGTTGAGCAAGTCTATAAGATAGACATGGACAAGGTGTTGTTCACTCAACTATCCAAGAGTTACATAGAGATGTAATTGACAAAGAGTTGTCTACCTAAATAGCTATGATATAGGTGATCAGCCCTCGCTGACTTATGTTGTAGTGAAATATGGATCTTGGCCTACTTATATAATTGTCTTGATTTATGTAGTAGGAGCACATTTAATAGAATTCCTTATTAAATGATTTATATGCATGACTATTATTTGTGTGAGTTGATCATTGTTGTAGAATTACCATAGCACAAAACACTAGCACTTATTATTGCGATTGGTCCTTGAGTAGGACAAGCTGAATAGGAATAGTTTCCTAGAGTGGCATCACATTTTGAGGATAGTCTTCAAACAAGAAAAATTTGTATGTCCTTGAAGGGCCTGTTCTTAATGAATTGGCGCCTAATGCTTCTAGGGCAGAAGTAGATGCTTGCGAGAAGCATGTTGATGATGCATTGGATGTTGCATGCCTTATGCTAATTGCCATAGACTCTGAGCTTCAGAAGCAAGATGAGAACATGTGGGCGTTCGATATGATCGAACACCTGAAAATGCTCTGAGGAGAGCAAGTAAGGCATGGGAGGTACGAGACCTCTAAGGCATTGTTCCAATGCAAGATGGCTAAGTTATCACCCGTTAGACCTCATGTGCTCAAGATGATTAGATACATTGAGAGCCTTAGGGGTCTTGGTTTCCTTTGAAAAGGAAAGGGTAAAGCAAAGTTAGAGAAGAAGAAGAAATGTACCAAAAGGTTTGGTGCATGTGCATCTTCTTATTCTCATGTGCTGAAACCCAAGGGTGGTGTTGCAAAGTAGGAAATTGTTTCCGTTGCAACAAACTAGGCCATTAGAAACGCAACTGCCCTGTTTACCTTGAAGAGGTAAAGAAGCAAAAGGGAAGTGAGACTTCCGCTTCAGGTATTTTGTTATAGAGGCTAATATCTCTACCTCTGCATCATGGGTATTAGATACCAGATGTGGTTCTCACATTTGTGAAATGTGAAGGAACAGAGAAAGAGTGAGAGATTGGCTAAGGATGAGATAGACCTACGCATCGGAATTGTAGCAAGAGTTGCAACATTACCCGTAGAGACTTACTATCTATCCTTACCTAGTATTTTGGTTTAGAACTAGACCATTGTTATTATGTACCTACCATAAGCAGGAATTTGATTTCTGTGTCTTGTTTGGACAAGAAAGGTTTTTCATTGTTAATAAAGAACAATTGTTGTTCTATTTATTTCAATGAAATTGATTATGATGGTGCATTTTAAACGATGGTTTGTATGTTCTAAACCTAGTAACGCCTATCTATAACATTAATACAAAGAAGGTTAGATTACATGATTCTAGTGAAACCTATCTCTGGCATAGTCGTTTGGCCCATATAAACGAGACTCGTATTCCTAAACTCCATAAAGTTGGATTTTTAGACTCATTTGATTTTGAATCATATGAGACATATGAGTCATGTTTGTTAGGCAAAATGACTAAGGCTTCCTTTACGGGTAAAGGTGAAGAGCCTAGGACTTGCTAGGTCTAATACATACTGATGTATGCGGACCTATGTCTACACAGGCTAGAGGTGGTTTTCAATACTTCATTACATTTACTGATGACATCAGTAGATACGGCTAAGTGTATCTAATGAGACACAAGTCGGAATCCTTTGAAAAGTTCAAAGAATTTAAGAATGAAGTACAGAATCAACTCGGAAAGTATTAAGATGCTTCGATCAGATCGAGGTGGTGAATACTTAGACCGAGACTTTTTTGACTATCTAAAGAGTTGTGGTATAGTATCACAACTTACTCCACCAGGTACGCCTCATTGGAATGGTGTATTCGATAGGAGGAACAGAATCTTGTTAGACATAGTTCGTTCTATGATGAGTCAAGCTGACCTTCCTTCTTCCTTTTGGGGACATGCTTTATTAACTGCTGTTTTTACGCTAAACAATGTTCCGTCTAAATTAGTCGAATAGACACCAAATGAGATATGGACTGGGAAGCGTCCCAATTTGTCTTTTCTGAGGATTTGGGGTTGTGAGGCTTACGTAAGACGTGAAGCTTCGGATAAACTTGGCCCAAATTCCGAGAAATGCCTATTTGTAGGTTACCCTAAGGAAACTAAAGGGTATAACTTCTATATTCCCACCGACCACAAAGTGTTTGTTGCTCGGACTGCGATTTTTCTAGAAAGAGAGTTTATTTATAGAGGAATCAGTGGGAGGAAAATAGAACTCGAAGAAGTTCGAGATCTAGAGACTGAAATGGAACAAGAACAGGAACCACAAAGTGTTATGGACGAGAATCCTGTTCCTGTAACACATGGACCGCGTAGGTCGGATAGGATTCGGCATGAGCCCGAGAGATATGGTTTTCTCGTGACTCATACCGGGGATGTGATGCTCATAGATGAGGATGAGCCCACTACCTATCAGCAGGCCGTTACGGGTCCGAACTCCCAGAAGTGGCTAGAAGCCATGAATTCAGAAATGGAATCCATGTATCAAAACAAGGTATGGACCTTAGTTGATCCACCCGAAGGGGTAAAACCCATAGGGTGCAAGTGGGTCTTTAAGAAAAAGACCGACATGGATGGTAATGTGATTACTTATAAAGGGCGGTTGGTTGCGAAAGATTTCAAACAAGTTCATGGTATAGACTATGATGAAACCTTCTCACCAGTTGCCGTAGTTAAATCCATCCGGATTCTTTTGGCTATAGCCGCATACCATGATTATGAGGTATGGCAAATGGATGTCAAAACCGCTTTCCTTAATGGAAAATTTTTGTGGATGTGTACTTGACACAACCTGAAGGTTTTGCCGATCCAGAGTATGCTAGTATGGTATGCAAGTTGCAAAGATCCATTTGCAGACTAAGGCAAGCTTCTAGGAGTTGGAATCTTCGTTTTAGTGAAGTAATCAAAGAGTTTGGTTTCATTAAAAGTGAAGATGTTTCATGTGTTTACTAGAAGGTTAGTGGGAGCACTATTGTTTTCATGTTGTTGTAGGTTAACGACATCCTACTTATTGAGAATGATATTCCGACACTAAAATCTGCAAAGACTTGGTTAGGAAAGAATTTCTCAATGAAAGACTTAGGAGAAGCTGCCTAAGTGTTAGGTATAAAGATCTATAGAGATAGATCCAAAAGGCTTTTTGGGCTAAGTCAGAATACATATATTGACAAGGTGCTAAAGAGGTTTAGCATGCAAGATTTCAATAAGGGTTTCTTGCCCATGTCACATGACATATCTCTCTCAAAGAGTCTATATCCTAGTATGACTAAGGTGAGAGAGTGGATGAGTTAGATCCCTTATGCTTCTGCGATAGGATCTATCATATATGCCATGCTATGTACTAGACCGGATGTCGCTTATGCTTTGAGTGTCACAAGCAGATGCCAATCTGATCCCGGTGAAAGTCACTGGACAGCGGTTAAATATCCTTAAGTACTTAAGAAGTACTAAGGATGCATTCCTGGTTCACGGAAGTGTTGGTGGGATTGTTGTAAAGTGTTACAAAGATGCTAGCTTCCAAACTAACAGGGATGATTTTATATCGCAATCAGTTTAGGTGTTTTGTCTTGGAAGTGGTAATGTGTGCTGGAAGAGTTCCAAGCAAGAGACAGTAGCCGACTCTACAACTGAGGCTGTGTATAGTTCCTTTTGGGAACAAAGTAGGAGATCTATTGTCTAATCTTCTCA